>CM076414.1:24453238-24473086 GCA_038363315.1 Mugilogobius chulae
GTGTTTGGTCTTAAATGTGCGGCGTGTTTGGTCTTAAATGTGCGTCGTGTTTGGTCTTAAATGTGCGGCGTGTTTTGGTCTTAAAAGTGTTTGGTCTTAAATGTTTGGTCTTAATGTGCGGCGTGTTTGGTCTTAAATGTGCCTCGTGTTTGGTCTTAAATGTGCGGCGTGTTTGGTCTTAAATGTGTATGTTTGGTCTTAAATGTGCAGCGTGTTTGGTCTTAAATGTGCAGTGTGTTTGGTCTTAAATGTGCAGCGTGTTTGGTCTTAAATGTGGCGTGTTTAGTCTTAAATGTGCGTGTTTGGTCTTAAATGTGCGTGTGTTTGGTCTTAAATGTGCGGCGTGTTTGGTCTTAAATGTGCGGCGTGTTTGGTCTTAAATGTGCGGCGTGTTTGGTCTTAAATGTGCGTGTTCGTGTTTGGTCTTAAATGTGTGTTTGGTCTTAAATGTGCGGCGTGTTTGGTCTTAAATGTGCGTCGTGTTTGGTCTTAAATGTGCGGCGTGTTTGGTCTTAAATGTGCCTCGTGTTTGGTCTTAAATGTGCAGTGTTTGGTCTTAAATGTGCGGTCGTGTTTGGTCTTAAATGTGCAGTGTTTGGTCTTAAATGTGCAGCGTCTTAAATGTGCAGCGTGTTTTGGTCTTAAATGTTGTTTGGTCTTAAATGTGCGGCGTGTTTTGGTCTTAATGTGCGTGTTTGGGTTCTTAAATGTGCGCGTGTTTGGTCTTAAATGTGCGTCGTGTTTGGTCTTAAATGTGCGCGTGTTTGGTCTTAAATGTGCACGTGTTTGGTCTTAAATGTGTTTGGTCTTTAAATGTGGTCTTAATGTGCGTCGTGTTTGGTCTTAAATGTGCGGCGTGTTTGGTCTTAAATGTGCGGCGTGTTTGGTCTTAAATGTGTGTTTGTGTCTTAAATGGCGTGCGTGTTTGGTCTTAAATGTGCAGTGTTTGGTCTTAAATGTGTCGTGTTTGGTCTTAAATGTGCGTCGTGTTTGGTCTTAAATGTCTTAAATGTGCGTCGTGTTTGGTCTTAAATGTGCAGCGTGTTGTCTTAAATGTGCAGTGTTTGGTCTTAATGTGCGTCGTGTTTGGTCTTAAATGTGCGGCGTGTTTGGTCTTAATGTGTGTTTGGTCTTAAATGTGCGCGTGTTGGTCTTAATGTGCTGTTTGGTCTTAAATGTGCGTGTTTGGTCTTAATGTGCGTGTTTGTCTTAAATGTGTGTTTGGTCTTAAATGTGCGCGTGTTTGGTCTTAAATGTGCGGTGTTTGGTCTTAAATTGTTTGGTCGTGCGTGTTTGGTCTTAAATGTGGCGGCGTGTTTGGTCTTAAATGTGCGGCGTGTTTGGTCTTAAATGTGCAGCGTGTTTGGTCTTAAATGTCGTGTTTGGTCTTAATGTCTGCCGTCGTGTTTGGTCTTGGAAATGTGCGGCGTGTTTGGTCTTAAATGTGCGGCGTGTTTGGTCTTAAATGTGCGCGTGTTTGGTCTTAATGTGCGTGTGTTTGGTGTTAAAGTGTTTGGTCTTAAAAGTGTGTTTGGTCTTAAATGTGCGGCGTGTTTGGTCTTAAATGTGTCTTAAAGTGTTTGGTCTTAAATGTGCGTGTGTTTGGTCTTAAAGTGCGGCGTGTTTGGTCTTAAATGTGCGTCGTGTTTGGTCTTAAATGTGCGTCGTGTTTGGTCTTAAATGTGCAGCGTGTTTGGTCTTAAAATGTGCGTCGTGTTTGGTCTTAAATGTGCGTGTGTTTGGTCTTAAATGTGGCGGTGTGTTTGGTCTTTAAATGTGCGGGTGTTTGGTCTTAAAATGTTTGTTTGGTCTTAAATGTTGTTTGGTCTTAAATGTGCGGCGTGTTTTGGTCTTAAATGTGGTCATGTCGTGTTTGGTCTTAAATGTTTTTGGTCTTAAATGTGCGTGTGTTTGGTCTTAAATGTGCGTGTGTTTGGTGTTAAATGTGCGGCGTGTTTGGTCTTAATGTGCGGCGTGTTTGGTCTTAATGTTTGGTGGCGTCGTGTTTGGTCTTAAATGTGCAGCGTGTTTGGTCTTAAATGTGCGTGTGTTTGGTCTTAAATGTGCGTCGTGTTTGGTCTTAAATGTGCGGCGTGTTTGGTCTTAAATGTGTCTTAAAGCGTGTTTGGTCTTAAATGTGGCGCAGCGTGTTTGGTCTTAAATGTGCAGCGTGTTTGGTCTTAAATGTGCAGTGTGTTGGTCTTAAATGTGCAGCTCTCTTTACCTGACGTAGGCTCCGAACACGCCCAGCTCGCAGGTGCACTCAGTCACCACAGGGGGCGCTTTCCTGACACCAGGATGTTGGGGGCGGAGCAGCCTCGATCTTGTCCTCAGGATAAAAGCCGTCCTGTCTTTTCCCTTCGACTCCGACAAACTTGCAGATGTCCGAGCATAGACGTTGTTTCTGTCGGAGTGAAAGAGTTAAACATGGTGGAGTTAAAAAGAGTGAGGCGTGGACAGGGTGGAGTTGTAGATGTTCCTCACCTCCACCTTCGCGCTGAGGCTTCAGGACAAACTTGTCTGGAGCAGCTAGAGCCATTTCCACAGAGCGATCTCCTTAGGACCCTGCAGACACAAACACATTTATACAAAACTTTATTTATGTTCAAATGTCACGAGATCAGACACATCACCAGCATCAGAGACTTTAGACCAGGCCGAGATGATTTCATGTGGCTCCCAGGAGGATTTCGATTATTAATGGTAGAAACTCACTGAAATGCCTCTGTATCCTGCAGAATTAAATACCTACATATACAACAAATATCTGCTGCCCAGTTCATTTCTCTGGAGATGTTTTATAAATATAAAGAAATCCTAACCCTAACCAGCTCTCTCTGGTGCCGTGTGCACTGGTCTCTCTTGTACAGATCTCTCTGGACCCTGTTTTAGGTCTCGACTCTCAGGTTCGGTCATTACTCACATAGATATTTTTAATTGGTCTAAAATTATACAATTAAGATTGTTTTCTTGTGAATCTGAGACTGTAACTGTGTTCACACGACGAGAGGAAGTGCAGCTCATGACGCATCACACCACACACAGACTAAACGTGTGGTCGTGTGTCCTGAGCCGTGGTCATGTGTCCTCGTGTGTGTCCTGAGCCGTGGTCGTGTGGTCGTGTGTCCTGAGCCGTGGTCGTGTGTCCTGAGCCGTGGTCATGTGGTCGTGTGTCCTGAGGCGAGGTCGTGTGTCCTGAGCCGTGTCGTGTGTCCTGAGCCGTGGTCGTGTGGTCCTGAGCGTGGTCGTGTGTCCTGAGCGTGGTCGTGTGTCCTGAGCCGTGGTCGTGTGTCGTGTGTCCTGAGCCGTGGTCGTGTGTCCTGAGCCGTGGTCGTGTGTCCTGAGCGTGGTCGTGTGTCCTGAGCCGTGGTCGTGTGTCCTGTGTTTTTTACCTGAATGTCACTTTTAAGGGTCGTAGGTGGAGTTTCATTCACAAATGTTGATTTAGGCAGCTGAACTTTAGTTTTCTCAGATAAACTTGTAGTCACTGACAACGGAGCTTTTTACACTTGTTTCAGCTGTTTTGGTCGATGAGCGGAGACTCTTCTGGAGGCTGGGTGTGCGCATCACCCATGTTGAAAACAAACAATCCCTCTATAGCCTTGTTTTTTTTTTTACAAATACACTTTGGTTTCAAAACACTGTGTCTAAGTTCAACTTGTAGTAAATGTAGAAGTGCAGAAATGAACCGATGCTGTGTGTGGGTTAACGACCACACTCCACTTTGCATTCACGGCACAGAGGTCACTCAGGTGCATTCTTACAAATACCTGGGGGTCCATGCTGAGTCCGACTTGTCCTGGGACGTTCACGTGAACTCAGTGAACCACAAGACTGGATTTCTTGTGGAGGGTTTTTGGAGTGGAGCATGTGTTTTATCATGCTGTGGTCACAGTGTTATAAGATCTGGTCTGTGTGTGTGGTTTGGTCATTTGTCATTAAACCTGTCCTGCGTTCTGTGTACATGTGTGTGTGCGTCTCACCAGGTCCAGCGAGTACAGTCCCGTGAACGTGGCCTGATCTGCTCCACCACACGGGGGCGCTGTGGGAAGAACCGCTCCAGAACTCCGGCTCACTCAGAACCTGCTGCACTTTCTTTGTCCGGCCAAATGTGTGGCGATGTCGGGACACTTCACGGCTCTGGAGCGTTCGATCAGCAGACGGGTGGCCCACAGCTGCAGAGACACAGGTCAGAGGACACAGACAGACACTCAGACTCAGAAGGGTGGTGTACCTGCTCGCTGTAGTGCTGGGGGGCGTGGCCATAGCGGAAATACACCACCGCCACCTCTCGTCCGTCTCTGAAACACAAACCTTTATTATCTTTCATCTTTTCCACTTAAAAGAACGACACCGTTTGAACACAAACTATTATGGAGCGTTTAAGGTCCACACTCACACACACTGAACACAAATATATGGAGCGTTTAAAGGTCCCACACTCACACAAACACCTGAACACAACTATTATGGAGCGTTTAAAGGTCCCACACTCACACAAACACACTGAACACAAACTATTATGGAGCGTTTAAAGGTCCCACACTCACAAACACCTGAACACAAACTATTATGGAGCGTTTAAAGGTCCCACACTCACGCAAACACCTGAAACACAAACTATTATGGAGCGTTTAAAGGTCCACACAAACACCTGAACACAACTATTATGGAGCGTTTAAAGGTCCCACACTCACACAAAACCTGAACACAAACTATTATGGAGCGTTTAAAGGTCCCACACAAAACACCTGAACACAACTATTATGGAGCGTTTAAAGGTCCCACACTCACACAAACACCTAACACAAACTATTATGGAGCGTTTAAAGGTCCCACACTCACGCAAACACCTGAACACAAACTATTATGGAGCGTTTAAAGGTCCCACACTCACGCAAACACCTGAACACAAACTATTATGGAGCGTTTAAAGGTCCACACAAACACCTGAACACAAATATTGACGTTTAAAGGTCCCACACTCACACAAACACCTGAACACAAACTATTATGGAGGCGTTTAAAGGTCTCCCCACACACCAAAAAACACTTTAATTACACCTGAACACAAACTATTATGGAGCGTTTAAAGGTCACTCACACAAACACCTGAACACAAACTATTATGCGAGCGTTTAAAGGTCCCACACTCACACACACCTGAACACAAACTATTATGGAGCGTTTAAAGGTCCACACTCACAACACCTGAACACAAACTATTATGGAGCGTTTAAAGGTCCCACACTCACACAAACACCTGAAACAAACTATTATGGAGCGTTTAAAGGTCCCACCTCACACAAACACCTGAACACAAACTATTATGGAGCGTTTAAAGGTCCCACACTCACTCAAACACCTGAACACAAACTATTATGGAGCGTTTAAAGGTCCCACACTCACACAGACACCTGAACACAAAAACTATATATGGAGGTGTTTAAAGGTCCCACACTCACACAAACAGTCGATCGTCCTGGTCCAGAATCCCAGAGGCACATATGTCTTCCAAAGTTCGATGAATCACAGAAACGTTCCTGAAACAGAAACAGAAGCTCTGAACCTCGGCTCAGTGTAACAGCAGCTTAAAGTCTGCGCTGTCAGGACCTGTGTGTGTGTTTATGTAGGTTAAGTATTTTTTATTTTGGGCAAAATCAGAGAGGGGGTTGTGACCAAAAGAGCGCTCAGCCTGATGCCAGAGAGCCAGTGCACTGGCCGCCGGTCACGGCCGCTCAAAGTGCTCAGAGGAGCCCATGACCACTGACTAGTACCATCGGTTGCTCAAAGTGCTTTGGAACTCAAAGCCTCCGATATTGGTTGTCACTGTGATCGTGTCACATTGTAAATGTGTGTGCGCCCTCATCAGGCCGCATCATGCACATGACGCTGTCATGTGACTCAAAAGCAGAAGTATTCGTATTGCTTCAAAAATGCTTAATTGGAGATGTTTAACAATCGCTGCTGGAATCAACAGCGCCACTTTGTGATCAGGTGTGCACATGGTCACGTAGATCAGTGGTTCCCAAAGTGGGGGTCGGGACCCTCGGGGGTCACGAAGCAAAATCTGGGGGTCGCGAGATGATTTCAAAATGTATTTTACAATTATGACTTGGCATTTAATCAGTTTTTTAATAATCATAATAATAATATATAAGTTTTATATAGCGCTTTTCAGGATAACGCAGAGACGCTTTACATAAGAACACATAACAAGACAAACAGACAAACATCGATACAGTCAATTAGTCCGGGTTGTAAGCTTTGAGGAAAAGGTGGGATTTGAGCAGTTTTTTAAAAGTGTCTACTGAGTCAGCGTTTCTGATGTGAAGGGGCAGAGAGTTCCAGAGGGTGGGAGCAGAGATGGCAAAAGCTCGATCCCCCAAGGTCCGATGCTTGGATTTAACTGTGTAGGAGAGCAGGTTAGAGTCAGCGGAACGGAGACGGCGGGAAGGATGATGTGGTAGTCAGAGGTCGTGGACGGCCGTAGGCGGTGGTCTGAGGACCCTGAGCGGCCGTAGGCGGTGGTCTGAGGACCCTGAGCGGCCGTAGGCGGTGGTCTGAGGACCCTGAGCGGCCGTAGGCGGTGGTCTGAGGACCCTGAGCGGCCGTAGGCGGTGGTCTGAGGACCCTGAGCGGCCGTAGGCGGTGGTCTGAGGACCCTGAGCGGCCGTAGGCGGTGGTCTGAGGACCCTGAGCGGCCGTAGGCGGTGGTCTGAGGACCCTGAGCGGCCGTAGGCGGTGGTCTGAGGACCCTGAGCGGCCGTAGGCGGTGGTCTGAGGACCCTGAGCGGTCGTGAGCAGTGGCCTGAGCTCTGGCCTCTCTGGCATCAGGGCTGAATGCTCTTTTGGTCACAACCCCTGCAGCTAAATCATCCGTGAGAATGTTTATTAAGGACAATGTAGAATTTTGCATTAACCACACAAAGGCAGACATGCTTGCACCAGATTCTAGCTTACAGCTCATTTCCATCTGTAGTCCTGGGGAGGGGAGAGAGGAGGCACACTGTAGGAGGAAACCTACGCAGACACGGGGAGAACATGCAAACTCCACATAGAAAGGCCCCGGGCGGCCCGGGAGTCAAACCCAGGACCTTCTTGCTATGAGGCCAGAGCGCTAACCACTACGCCACCATGTCGCCAGCGGAAACACTTGAAATCAGTGAAATATTCTACATACAAGTAGAATCTCGTCCTGGTAAAATTATGTGACTTGATTATAATAAAACAAATAAATAAAAAACAGTTTGTACCATCTGAGCAGCGCCACCTCCAGGCAGCGATGATCATAGACGTTATAGTCGTCCTGAGAAGCCACCAGCAGCACCACGGCTCTGCCACAGATCAATAACACCACTGATTATCATGATCAATAGTGTTGCAACGCACAGTTTAAGAACAGCAGGGAAACAGAAACATGCATCAAACAAGATCATTTTAAAATCTACTGTTTATATAAAGTTACAATAGTTAAAAGTTTGTTATGGCGCCGGGCAGAATATGACACACAAAGTGGCATCAGTATAATATAATATATGTAAGCAATAAACAACGAGGAGCCGTGCGTTAAGCAGTTTTAAAGCACGACGTGGAGTCTTAGAACACCACGACGTGAAGCTGTGACAGTTACCATGGAAACGCTCTCTCTAGTACCTTTACCTGTCTGATCCGTAGAGTTCCCAGGCCTTAAACATGGCCGACATCTGTCCCAGCGCCGGGCTGTTGTCATGGAGACGCTCACTCTGCTCCAGACGCCCACAGAACCTGAGAACATCTCTGTGAACAAACAAAGATCATCTATGTGAACAAACAAAGATCATCTATGAGAACAAACAAAGATCATCTATGAGAACAAAGATCATCTATGAGAACAAACAAAGATCATCTCTGAGAACAAACAAAGATCATCTATGAGAACAAACAAAGATCATCTATGAGAACAAACAAAGATCATCTCTGAGAACAAACAAAGATCATCTATGAGAACAAACAAAGATCATCTATGAGAACAAACAAAGATCATCTATGAGAACAAACAAAGATCATCTATGAGAACAAACAAAGATCATCTATGAGAACAAAGATTATCTCATTTTTCGTTGCGTTTGCGTTACGTTGCGTTTGCGTCGCGTTGCGTTTGCGTCGCGTTTGCGTCGTTGTCGTCGCGTTTGCGTTGCGTTTGCGTTGCGTTTGCGTTGCGTTTGCGTTGCGTTGCGTCGTTGTCGTCGCGTTTGCGTTGCGTTTACGTTGCGTTTGCGTTGCGTTTGCGTTGCGTTTGCGTTGCGTTTGCGTTGCGTCGTTGTCGTCGCGTTGTCGTTAGCGTTGCGTTGTCGTTGCGTTGTCGTCGCGTTGTCGTCGCGTTGTTGTCTTGTTTTCGTCTTGTTTCGGTCGTTTTGGTCGCTGTTTCATCGCTTTTTCGTTGCGTTTGCGTCACGTTTTGGTAGTTTTTTAGTCGCGTTTGCGTTGCGTTTGCGTTTGCGTTGCGTTTGCGTCGCGTTTGCGTCGCGTTGTCGTCGCGTTGTCGTCGCGTTGTCGGTGCGTTGTCGGCGCGTTGTCGTCGCGTTGTCGGCGCATTTAGGTTGTTTTGGTCGCTTTGGTTGTTTTTTCTTCGCTTTTATGGTCGCTGTTTCATCGCTTTTTCGCCGCTTTTTCGTTGCGTTTGCGTCACGTTTGGGTCACGTTTTCCACACTTTTTCGTCTGCGAACAAAGATCATCTATGAGAACAAAGATCATCTACGAGAACAAACAATGATCATCTATGAGAACAAACAAAGATCATCTATGAGAACAAAGATCATCTCTGAGAACAAAGATCATCTATGAGAACAAACAAAGATCATCTATGTGAACAAAGATCATCTCTGAGAACAAAGATCATCTCTGAGAACAAACAAAGATCATCTATGTGAACAAACAAGATCATCTATGAGAACAAACAAAGATCATCTCTGAGAACAAAGATCATCTCTGAGAACAAACAAGATCATCTATGAGAACAAAGATCATCTATGAGAACAAACAAAGATCATCTCTGAGAACAAAGATCATCTATGAGAACAAACAAAGATCATCTATGAGAACAAACAAAGATCATCTATGAGAACAAAGATCATCTATGAGAACAAACAAAGATCATCTATGAGAACAAACAAAGATCATCTATGGGAACAAAGATCATCTATGAGAACAAACAAAGATCATCTCTGTGAACAAACAAAGATCATCTATGAGAACAAAAATTATGAACAAAGATCATCTATGAGAACAACAAGATCATCTATGAGAACAAACAAAGATCATCTATGAGAACAAGATATATGAGAACAAACAAAGATCATCTATGAGAACAAACAAAGATCATCTATGAGAACAAACAAAGATCATCTATGAGAACAAACAAAGATCATCTATGAGAACAAACAAAGATCATCTATGTGAACAAAGATCATCTATGAGAACAAACAAAGATCATCTCTGAGAACAAACAAAGATCATCTCTGTGAACAAAGATCATCTATGAGAACAAACAAAGATCATCTATGAGAACAAACAAAGATCATCTATGAGAACAAACAAAGATCATCTATGAGAACAAACAAAGATCATCTATGAGAACAAAGATCATCTCTGAGAACAAACAAAGATCATCTCTGAGAACAAAGATCATCTATGTGAACAAACAAAGATCATCTCTGAGAACAAAGATCATCTCTGAGAACAAACAAAGATCATCTATGAGAACAAACAAGATCATCTATGAGAACAAACAAAGATCATCTATGAGAACAAAGATCATCTATGAGAACAAACAAAGATCATCTCTGAGAACACAAACTAAAGGTACAGTCCAGTAGAGAGTGATAGGTTTAAGTTCTGACCTGTGCAGCTCCACCACTCGAGCGCTGACTCCGCCCATCCCAGCAGCAAACGTGTTGATCTCCACCTGTTTGAGTCAGAACACTGTGATAGGCCACGTTAGGCTGTGATAGGCCACGTTAGGCCATGATAGGCTGTGATAGGCCACGTTAGGCTGTGATAGGCCGTGTTATAGGCCGTGTTCTCACCTGTTTGATCTCAGAGCCCTGGTGCAGGAGGTAATCACAGCGATTCAGACCCAGAACGATCGACTAAAGACACAAACTTCTGTTAAACATCTGAACAACAACCACACACACACTCTCTCTTCTCTCTCTCCTCTCTCTCTCTCTCTCTTCTCTCTCTCTCTCTCTTCTCTCTCTCTCTCTCCTCCTCTCCCTCTCTCTCTCCCCTCTTCTCTCTTTCTCTCACCGGAGTCTTTCCTTCTCTCTGGATTTCTTTGTAAAATATGAAACAGTCGAGCGGTGAAGTCGTCCACTTCTACGACGCTGAAACACAAGAGAAAGAGAGAAGAGAGGATAGAGAGAGAGGAGAGAGAGAGTGAGGGAGAGAGAGAGAAGAGTGAGAGAAAGAGAGTGAGAGAGAGAGAGAGGAAGTTAACATTAAAACTGGTCACTTTTTTTCCCTCTCTCTCTTCCTGCGTTCCCACCAAACGCGTCTGGCGCCCAATAAATGACGGCAGAATATTTTAATTCATTTGCTCGGGTTTATCTTTTCTTTAAATTGGGGCACAAAATGGCGCAGCAGTCTTGTTTCGTTTGCTTTATTTTATGCTTTGACTCGCTCAGCCTGACGTCCCAGGCCCAGGTCCAGTCCAGGTCCAGGCCCAGGCCCAGGTCCAGGCCCAGGTCCAGGCCAGGCCCAGGTCCAGGCCCAGGCCCAGGCCCAGGCCCAGGTCCAGGCCAGGTCCAGGCCCAGGTCCAGGCCAGGCCAGCCAGGTCCAGGCCAGGCCCAGGCCAGGCCCAGGCCCAGGCCCAGGCCCAGGCCCAGGCCCAGGTCCAGGCCCAGGTCCAGGCCCCAGGCCCGGGCGCGCAGCTGAACACGGCCTTCTTCATCATGAGCTAACTTCTGTGTTTTGAGTGGCTCTTTGGTCGAATTTGTTAAAACTTTTTTTGTAACTTAAACAGATATAGGCAGCGTTTTATTTTAGTTAATATAACAATTGTGCACTCTATGTTGCTGTTTGACCTAATTTTTTTTCTCTAAATAAATGTTAATTTTAGAGCATAAGCCGAAAACTAAGGCCCTCATATAAAGGCCTCGGGGTCGGTAACGGGACGGCTGGTAAACTCTCAACAGCTGTCAATAGGCTTCTGTCAAACTACGCACTATATGGTGAAACACATTATAAATATAGGCTTATGAACAATTCTTCAATGATCGTTTTCTGAGCTACGTTTTTATGAAATACCGTATTGATTTGAAGATGGCTGGGGCAAAAAGGCAGCTGGATCTGAGCTTAGTGCTCATCAGATGAAGACAGTCCTATTTCCTGTGCATTAAACACTCGTCCTATTACATAATGAACAGTCCGTAAACGGGACGGACCGCATTGGGCTGACCCATTGTATCTTTTATTTCTATTATATTTAACTGTTTACTGGCCATGAGACGGACCAGGTCTGGACCAGCCCGATCTCACAGTGAAGTGTACATTTACCACAACATTACGCACATGTAAATGAGGTATGATTAACACGAGTTCACGGCTGTTTTGTGTAATTATAGTACGCGTCACAGTCCCCATTCATTTCTATGGTGGTTGTTAGATGTGTTGTTATTTATGAAAATTAACTAAATCCTACATCTAATCTTAACCTGCCCCAAGCCCCAACCCTAATGTTAACCATTTTAGTAACTTTATGCCTAAACTTACCCGTTTCACCTGAAGAAAACGTCTCCACGTGGACAAGACCAAAACTCGTGTCATTTTTACTCTTTTTCATATCGTGCTGTATGTACGGCGTAACATAAGTACAAAACAGGACTGATATCGTGCTAAAAATACGCCATTTTAGTGTCGTGCTGTATGTACGCCTTCTAGTGAGACTGTCTGGACAGAATGACTGAAAAAACAGCAGTGTCCTGTCCAATATCGACACGCACAGTCTCTGATTGGCTGACGCTGGCGAAAAGACGCCAAAAGTTCAGATTTTTTAACTACCTTCGCTTGCCCTCCCGTTTTACCTATTCGCGCGTCATCGCTCATTTCGCAATACGCACCGCTGAATTTGTTTATTTCGCGCCATTCTATTCGCTAGTTTCGCTTTATTCGCGCCGCCTAATTCGGTTAATTCTCACCGCTGTAAACTTTTTCGCGCGTCCACGCCTCTTTACATAAAGTTTTTATTGAAACTGGTCGCTTTTAACGCGCCATTCGCGTTTGGTGGGAACGCAGCGTAAGAGAAACTCTAACAATAATGTAGAAAGTCAAAAATGTGTTCATGCTTTTTTGTTGTGTTGTTGTTTGTTTGTTTGTTTGTTGTTGTTGTTTACCTGGCCAGAGCCGTCTCCAGGAAGTCCGGTCCTGACTCACTCGATCCACCAAAAGGTTTATGTGAGTCTGAACCTCAGAGCCTGAACGAACGAAGCTCTGGGCATCGGAGTGGGAAAGAGAGAGAAGGAGAGGAAGGACGCCTGGAAGAGAGAGAGAGAGAGTTAGAGAGAAGGGGGGAGAGAGAGAGAGAGAGAGAGAGAGAGAGAAGGAGAGGAAGGACGCCTGGAAGAGAGAGAGGAGGGTTAGAGAGGAGGGAGAGAGAGAGAGAGAGGAGGAGGGACGCCTGGAAGAGAGAGAGAGAGGGTTAGAGAGGAGGGAGGGAGAGAGAGAGAGAGAGGAGGGAGAGAGAGAGAGAGAGAGAGAGAGGAAGGAAAGAGAGAGAAGGAGAGGAAGGACGCCTGGAAGAGAGAGAGAGAGGGTTAGAGAGGAGGGAGGGAGAGAGAGAGAGAGAGGAGGGAGAGAGAGAGAAGGAGAGGAAGGACGCCTGGAAGAGAGAGAGAGAGGGTTAGAGAGGAGGAGGGAGAGAGAGAGAGGGAAAGAGAGAGAAGGAGAGAGAGAAGGAGAGGAAGGACGCCTGGAAGAGAGAGAGAGAGGGTTAGAAGGAGGAGGAGGGAGGGAGAGAGAGAGAAGGAGAGAGAGAAGGAGAGGAAGGACGCCTGGAGAGAGAGAGAGAGAGTTAGAGAGGAGGGGAGGAGAGAGAAGGAGAGAGGAGGGAGAGAGAGAGGAAGGAGAGTAAGGACGCCTGGAAGGAGAGAGAGGAGAGTTTAGAGAGAGAGGTGAGGGAGAGAGAGAAGAAGGAAGGAGGAAGGACGCTGGAAGAGAGAGAGAGAGGGTTGAGGAGGAAGAGGAGAGGAGGGAGAGAAGAGGAAGGGAGAGGAAGGGAGTCTGGAAGGGAGAGAGAGAGGAGAGTTAGGAGAGGAGGAGGAGGAGAGAGGGAAGAGAGAAGGGAGAGGAGGTGAAAGGAATACGAGGAAGGGACGCCTGGAAGAGAGAGAGAGAGGGTTAGAGGAGGAGGGAGGGGAGGAGAGAGAGAGAGAGAAGAGAGAGAGAGGGAGAGAGAGAGAAGGAGATGAAGGACGTCTGGAAGAGAGAGAGAGAGAGGTTAGAGATGGGGAGGGGGGGAGGGAGGGAGAGAGGGAAAGAGAGAAGGAGAGGAAGGACGCCTGGAAAGAGAGAGAGAGAGGGTTAGAGAGGAGGGAAGGGAGAGAGGGGAGAGAGAGGAGGGAAAGAGAGAGAAGGGAGAGGAAGGACCCTGGAAGAGAGAGAGAGAGGGTTAGAGAGGAGGGAGAGAGAGAGAAGGAGAGAGGAGGGAAGAGGAGGAGAAAGGAGAGGAAGGACGCCTGGAAAGAGAGAGAGAGAGGGTTAGAGAGGAGGAGGGAGAGAGAGAGGAGGAGAGAGAGGAGAAGGAGAGAGAGAAGGAGAGGAAGGACGCCTGGAAGAGAGAGAGAGAGGGTTAGAGAGGAGAGAGGAGAGGGAGAGAGAGAGAAGGAGAGGAAGGACGCCTGGAGAGGAGAGAGAGAGGTTAGAGAGGAAGGGAGAAGAGAGGGAGAGAGAGGAGGGAAAGAGAGAGAAGGAGAGGGAAGCCGAACGCCTGATAAAAGAGTAATTAGAAGAGGAGAGACGAGGAGAAGAGACAAAGGACCCTCGAGAGAGAGAGGAGGACCTAGAGAGTGAGATGAGAGAGAGAGAGAGAGAGGATGAGACACTGCCTGTCTCATCCTCCTCACTGTAACATACTGTATCATGTGTTTTACGTCATTCAGTCCAGCCCTGCCCACAGCCGCCGTCCTCCGCCTAAGCCCGGAGTCAAACAGCACAGAGAGAATGACAAAGACACCACTGACCTCATGGTCCCGGGGACAGAAGCTCCTGTTGGAGGGCGACGTGCAGAATGAGTCTGTTCTAAACCTGCTCAGACTCACAGCGGGGAACCGAGCAGGTTTTCAGGTTTTGGAGGCGGGTTGTGTCGTTGAATTCTCTGAAAACACTAATTCTTTTACACAACATTCTTTAACCTGACTTCAAATACACTGTAAGAAATCCTTCCATAAAAAACAGGAAAATCTACTTCTAAGATCAGAATGAAGATCTTTACCTTCAGGTTAAACAGGTTTGTTCTTTCAGTCTGCCACAAACTCTGTCCTTCTGTTTGTCCAGATTCTCAGAGAAACATCTGAAGGAGAAATAAACATGATTATTAAGAAGAAATGTTCAATAAAGACCAAAACAGAATCTTAATCCTTATTCTCCCAGACCTGTGAGTGGATCTCAGGTTGTTACAGAAGCTTCAGATGTTTCTTGTCCAGACTTTGTCACTTTATCTGAAAATACACTTCAAATCTATCTATCTATCTATCTATCTATCTATCTATCTATCTATCTATCTATCTATCTATCTATCTATCTATCTATTAATCTATCTATCTATCTATCTATCTATCTATCTATCTATCTATCTATCTTCTATCTACCTATCTCTGTGATTCATTCGAACTTTAGAAGAAGTTTGTGCCTCTGGGATTCTGGACCAGGACGACCGACTGTTTGTGTGAGAGAGAGAGAGGGAGAGAGAAGAGAGAGAGAGAGGGAGAGAGAGAGAGAGAGGAGAGAGAGAGAGAGAAGAGAGAGAGGGAGAGAGAGAGGAGAGAGAGAGAGAGAGAGAGAGAGAGAGAGAGAGAGAGGAGAGAGAGAGAGAGGAGAGAGAGAGAAGAGAGGGGAGAGAGAGAGGAGAGAGAGAGAGAGGGGGAGAGAGAGAGAGAGGAGAGAGAGAGAGAGAGAGAGAGAGGAGAGAGAGAGAGAGAGAGGAGAGAGAGAGAGGGAGAGAGAGAGAAGAGAGAGGGAGAGAGAAGAGAGGGAGAGAGAGGAAGAGAGAGAGAGAGAGAGAGAGGAGAGAGAGAGAGGAGAGAGAAGAGAGAGAGAGAGAGAGAGGAGAGAGAGAGAGGAGAGAGAGAGAGAGAGAGAGAGAGAGAGAGGAGGAGGGAGAGAGAGAGTGAGAGAGAGAGAGAGAGGAGAGGGAGAGTGAGAGAGAGAGGAGAGAGGTCGATAATAGTTTGTGTTCATGTCGTTCTTTTAAGAGGAATAGATGTTCCAGAGATTATAAAGTTTGTGTTTCAGAGACGGACGAGAGGTGGCGGTGGTGTATTTCCGCTATGGCCACGCCCCCCAGCACTACACCGAGCAGGTACACCACCCTCCTGTGTCCTGCGTCTAGAGGTAAGATCGGGCCTAAAATATCCAGCCTGAGCCCGACCAATTAACTTGATTTGCAACCCTAACCCTTTCCCGAAGCAAGCCCGACTCAGGAGGAGGAGGGAAGGGGTGCGTTCACGTGCGCAGGGCATGGTCTCGCTCTGCGGCTCCTGTACAGCGCCTTTTCTGTTTTATTCAAATTATTTATTTTATAGTATTCCTTAGTTTAGTATCCATACATCGTTTTAGTATACAGTGTTCCCAAGACTATCACGGAGGTTACGTTCTGAAATAACCAGCGAAAGGCAAAATTCGTGAAGTCATGTTTATTTTATACATTAATTCAGTAGCCAATAGCCTATATGACCGTTCACCTCACACGTTACACTTTTGTCAAACAGACATTCACATTTTCTCTCCTTGTTTAAACAAACAACAGTCCAAACCTTCGTACACATTGCTCTAGTGATGCGCAGGTTCGGGTGGATCAGTGGCCAAGACGTGCGCGTCCGCGGGGTTTTACAGCGGCTGGAGGATCGTGTTAAGACCGGAGCACCGGACTGCTTTTGGACACTACCAGTGGACACGGCTCTGCCAAGACTTTAAACACAATGGACAGTGTTGGTTTTGTGGATTTATTTCTTCAGAGAGGAGCATGTGCCAAAGCGTGACATGGATGTTATTCTCAGTGAGGTAAGTGTTTGTGCTTAGCTGCAGCTCGTCGTGCGTTGTGGTATTTTTGCGTGGTAAATACGAGGCTGTAGTGTTTTGGACACAGATTGTTAGTGCACGGTGGCAGAGTGGTTAGAGCTCTGGCTTCCCAATAAGGAGGTCGTGGGTTCGACTCCCGAGTCGGACCATATCAACATCTCACGATCTCTCTGGTGGAGTTTGCATGTTCTCCCCGTGTCACCGTGGTTTTCTCCGGTTTCCTCCATAAACATGTATGTTTAGGTTCATTGGGCATCACTGTAAATGTCCTGTGAGTGAATGAGAGAGTGAATGTTTGTCTGTCTGACTCTGCGACGAGTTGGCCACTGTCCAGGGTGTTCCCCGCCTAAGGCCCAAAGTCACTGGGATAGGCTCCAGTCACCCGCGACCCCTAATGGGATTAAGCGGTAGAAAATGAATGAATGAACTTCAGCCTGACCTGTGAGTATTTCTCTTAAAAACTAAAATAAAAGATTAAACGACAGTGAAACGTACCTCATTGTGTAAAGATAAAGAGCTGACTTCCTCGGACCTGATCCTGTGACCGTCTGGTTGGAGGGAGATTCTTTATCACTAAGTAATCAGGATGTAAAAAGAAGATAACTGTTGGAGCAAGTCCTGGGCGTGGAGGAGGAGTTTTTTTTTGTTTGTTTTGTTTTGTTTTTCCTTGCCGAGAGAAAGAGTCTAAGGTACTATTCACACGACAGAATATTTACCTGGAGACGTCTGTAAACTTTAAATGACTCACGACATCTGAGTTTTTTACAGACTTTCCAGAAACAGCGACAGATAGTTTATGACAACAACCTTTGACTTCATTCATGAAATGATTCAAGCGTTTACATTGGGCCAGGAAAACCAGATAAATAGCCCAGTCCGATTTAAACCAGTTTTCCAAAGCTCATGTAAACCAGGCAGACCTGTTGAGGAACGGTAAAACTGGTTTTCAGAAAACCAGTTGGTGCATGTGGTTCAGACCGATTGTAGTCTATTTAGACTCATGTAATTGGTCTGCAGCTGGACAAATGGAACAGAGCAGCTCACAACCACATTTCAACAAGAAAGTTCATATTTTACAACAGAAAAGCTCCTGCACAAAGTGTCACACACATATTTAACTACATGTTTAACACATACTGTATGTCCAGAAGATCACTGTGGAGATTTACAAACATATTACAAACAGTTACTAAGAATATTTAGTAAAATGGGCAGCGATTAAAATTTTTAATGGCGACTAATTGCATTAAATTCATTTTACACACAAAGTTCAATAAATAGCTATGTTAATCTATTTTTCTCCAAATTATGATTTTTTTTTTTTAAGGTTTTTCATTTTGTAGTGCACAATTCTGCACATTTTGTAGTATTTTGTGTCACACCCTGCTGTGACACTCCTCTCCCACTCCCCTCCTTCCTTTTCCCTAGCTCCTGGTTCCTAGCCTCTAGCTCCTTACCAGTGGAGGTCTTCAGGAGGTCAACAGTAAGAGCACTAGACAGCTGAGAGAAGAGCTCTTCCCTTACGAAACAAAAATATATTGCAATATACTAGAATTTATATTGCAATACATTAGAACATATATTTCAATATATGATAAAATGTCTCATATATTTTAACATATATGGCAATATATAAGTAGACAATATATTGCTATATAGTGACACTGAAAAAAGTGATTCTGGACCACAATTTGTAATATCTATAAGAATAAAAGTACATATTTGAATAAACACTTTAAAGTACATTTGTGTCTGAAACTTATGTCTGAGTACATTTATGTCTAAAACGTCTTAAGTTTGTTGATACTTTAAACTAGTGATGGGAGTATCAATACTGAAGTACTGATAAGTGGATATTGACTCTTTAAAATCTCAGTATTGATGCTCATGCAAATATAATTTCCATATGCAATGTTAATTATTGTGGTAATTTCCTCATTGTTGTGTGTCAATCTCACATCAGCTTCAGCTAACTAACTTTCCTGCTGAATTGTTTGTTTGTTTTTTTAAATGCCTTCATCTGATTAAGGATGTAGCACGCCACCAACTGGTATCAACAAATACCAAAAAATCCCCCCAAAATACTAATATTTTATGTTTACCAAACCTACCCATCACTAACAAGTCCATACAAAGAGCATCTATCAGTTAAAAAGTCACTAAACGGTCAGAAAAAAACTACAATCCAAAATACTCTTAGAGCAGGGCTATTCAACTATTTTTTACAGCAAGCCAATGGACCAGATCAAAACTGATCAGTGGGGCATTTTAGTTGATTAAGTTGATTAAAAGTACTACAGGTTACTGAATACCAGATCTAATCAAGAATGTGGCCCAGTCCCTGGCCCACTTTACTATGATGGGCCAGTCTTTTTTCTTTAGCATTATGTTGCTGTATCCACCACTGTTCACTGTAAAGATACAGTGTTTCCCAGGCTTCTTTACAATGTGGTCCAGTTCATGGCCCATTTACCATGCGGGCCACATCATATTGTTTAAGCGGGCCCGCATTGTGTTTGGCCGCAATTTGTCCCAGTGCTGGAGATGATGTCCCGGTGCGGGGGGACCATCGGGGCGTGGGGGTTTGCGGGCGTGTTCTTCGGGGACCGGTTTTTCTAGACCGGTGTAAACATGGCGCGGACCTCGGCTAGGTCTGACTTCTTAGTGGAACAGACATTTGCTCTTGGATTATTCATTCCTCTTTTTCGGACCCGACATCGCGGGAGCCGACGGCCTGAGTGAAGCCTGGAGTCTGGACAGGCCGCTGGATGAAAGCCAAGTCTCCAAATTGACTGAAGAAGCCTCTAAAAGCTAATGCGCTAACACCGAGCTAATGCTAAAGCTAAAGCTACCATGCCCTATATGTTTTTGGATGGATCCGTTTGGTTACTTTCAGAAGTTTATAGTGTAAATACTAATGCAGACAACAGACAGTCTGTGACACAGAAGAACCTCCAGACATATGGACAAGCACATGACTTTACTGTGAACATTGCTAAGGACTTAGCTAACTTAGCTAACTGTGTTGTCTGAGTTTGACTGTGTCTGACTTCATTTCACTTTAGTTTTGAAATAAACCTCTCAGTTTGATGGTAGTAGATTGATGCACTGTTCAAAATATTTTGAAAAGGATGGAATTGTCATAGTTTTACATATAATTTATATAACTAAGAGTGTTTATATTGCAAAATATTAAGTTTGAATGTATTTTTGCATATAATAAAGTATATTATGTCATATATTATAATGTTCTTACAATATATATTCTTATAGATTAGATATATTTTAATATATAGAACAATATATATCTGTATAATGTAAGATATATTTCAATATATAGACAATAATAATTTTAAATATAAATATATTTTAATATATAGTGCAATATATAATTGATTAATGTATAGATGTATTTTAAATATATGCAATATATTCCAAGTATAATTTTATATACTATTCAATATACGAAAGTGGCAATAATTGCAGTTATTTTCATATACTGAAAATATAATTACTTCCATATAAAAATATATTATAATAAATATATATTATCATATATGCTATCAAAATC
>CM076414.1:24485366-24530302 GCA_038363315.1 Mugilogobius chulae
CCATGGAACTGCCACATACATGTAAATAACGCCAACGGATCACGTGTTTAGCACACTGAACATTAAAACAGCAACCTGACGCTTTTCACGGGAGCCACCCCGCGATGTACTGTCGCTTTATCACTTTACTCACCACTCAGACGAAGCCAAACTCCTCCAGAGACTCGTGGATTGTCCCGCCGTAAACTTCATTGCTGCGGCACCTCCCGCTTTAACTTTGAACCTACATAGGCTACCTGAGCTGCAGCAGCTCTGAAGGAGTGATGAGGTGAAGAACAAAGTCAAAATAATCCATACAGACTGAGTTGTTTAGTCCAAACTGCTCCAGACACACAAACTGCACCGTTGTGCACCAAAAACAAAATAAAACAGCACAGATGCACAGCGCTGTCTGTACAAATAACTCCGTGAAACTTTTGGTTGTCCAACACTGCGGTGATTCAGAGCTCGTCCTTTCCACGGCGGAGGGTTTGTGTTAAAAACAAACACAGCAGCCTTTTATTTTCGCTGTTAAACAGATCTGTCGCATTAATAAAGTGATAACCGGCCAAAGTTTGCAGAAGACGGAGCAGTGTACAGCTACATCGTAATATTAAAGAATCTCCGGCTGTGGAAAAAAGTGAAACCAAAAACTGTGCAGTAGCGCCCTCTGCAGGATCGGCGGTGTTGACACAGCTCATGTTGCCATAACAACACGGCTTTGAAGATTAATTTGCCTTTTTTTATTTGCTTTACTAATGCGAATTTGGACAATATGTACATTTTATAAGGGTGGAAATGCAGTTAGAGTTTTAGACTGTGGTAATGTATTTATTATGTGCAAAAAAGCAAATAAAAAATTTAAAGAAGTTCCAACAACCAAATGGCAGGGCTGACACCAGGGGGTGCACTTGCCCCTCCTGCACCCCTAGTTCCCGCGGTACTGGTGAGCGGAGACTCTTTCTGCATCGCCCAGGTGGAGAAACAAAAACATCCCTCTATACAAGAAACACAGTAATACGTCTGTGGTTCACTATTGGTGAAAGCGCTTTAGCCTCAGCTTCATGAAGTGAACCAAATGTGTGACCACAATGAGCTCATTTTCATGCCATGCTTTCTGATACTGTTACCTAGCGGCGGCATATAGAGAGTAAAAAGAATTGGACCGAGTACAGAGCCCTGTGGCACACCGCAGAGCTGTTTCTGTGCTGCGCTGAGCTCTAAAGCCAGACTGAAACTGATCCACACTAGAACGGCTTCAAAGTTTCACCTGGACAGTTTGTTACTGTTGAGCTCAACCTATCACAGCCTAACGTGGCCTATCACAGCCTAACGTGGCCTATCACAGCCTAACGTGGCCTATCACAGTGTTCTGACTCAAACAGGTGGAGATCAACACGTTTGCTGCTGGGATGGGCGGAGTCAGCGCTCGAGTGGTGGAGCTGCACAGGTCAGAACTTAAACCTATCACTCTCTACTGGACTGTACCTTTAGTTTGTGTTCTCAGAGATGATCTTTGTTCACAGAGATGATCTTTGTTTGTTCTCATAGATGATCTTTGTTTGTTCTCATAGATGATCTTTGTTTGTTCTCAGAGATGATCTTTGTTTGTTCTCAGAGATGATCTTTGTTTGTTCTCAGAGATGATCTTTGTTTGTTCTCATAGATGATCTTTGTTTGTTCTCATAGATGATCTTTGTTTGTTCTCATAGATGATCATTGTTTGTTCTCATAGATGATCTTTGTTTGCAGACGAAAAAGTGTGGAAAACGTGACCCAAACGTGACCCAAACGCGACGAAAAAGCAACGAAACAGAGATAAAAAAAACTGCGAAAACGCGACTAAAAAACTACCAAAACGTGACGCAAACGCAACGAAAAAGCGGCGAAAAAGCGACCATAAAAGCGAAGAAAAAACAACCAAAGCGACCAAAACAACCTAAATGCGCCGAAAACGCGCCGAAAACACGCCGAAAACGCGCCGAAAACGCGCCGAAAACACGGCGACAACGCGACGACAACGCAACGACAACGCAACGACAACGCGACGCAAACGCAACGCAACGCAAACGCAACAAAAACGCGACTAAAAAACTACCAAAACGTGACGCAAACGCAACGAAAAAGCGATGAAACAGCGACCAAAACGACCGAAACAAGACGAAAACAAGACAACAACGCGACAACAACGCGACAACAACGCGACGACAACAACGCGACGACAACGCGACGACAACGACAACGCGACGACAACGCGACAACAACGTGACGACAACGCAACGACAACGCAACAACGCAACGCGACGACAACGCAACGCGACGACAACGACGCAACGCAAACGCAACGCAAACGCGACGACAACGACGCAAACGCGACGACAACGACGCAAACGCGACAACAACGACGCAAACGCGACGCAAACGCGACGCAAACGCAACGCAAACGCAACGCAAACGCAACGCAAACGCGACCGAAACGCAACTAAAACGCGACGAAAAATGAGATAATCTTTGTTCTCATAGATGATCTTTGTTTGTTCTCGTAGATGATCTTTGTTTGTTCTCGTAGATGATCTTTGTTTGTTCTCATAGATGATCTTTGTTTGTTCTCATAGATGATCTTTGTTTGTTCTCATAGATGATCTTTGTTCTCATAGATGATCTTTGTTCTCATAGATGATCTTTGTTTGTTTTTGATGATCTTTGTTTGTTCTCATAGATGATCTTTGTTTGTTCTCAGAGATGATCTTTGTTCTCAGAGATGATCTTTGTTCTCATAGATGATCTTTGTTCGCAGACGAAAAAGTGTGGAAAACGCGACCGAAACGCGACGAAAAAGCAACGAAACAGAGATAAAAAAAACTGCGAAAACGCGACTAAAAAAACTACCAAAACGTGACGCAAACGCAACGAAAAAGCGGCGAAAAAGCGATGAAACAGCGACCATAAAAGCGAAGAAAAAACAACCAAAGCGACCAAAACAACCTAAATGCGCCGAAAACGCGCCGAAAACGCGCCGACAACGCGACGACAACGCGACGACAACGCGACGACAACGCGACGACAACGCGACGACAACGCGACGACAACGCGACGCAAACGCGACGACAACGCGACGCAAACGCAACGCAAACGCAACGACAACTAAAACGCAACGAAAACGCGACTAAAAAACTACCAAAACGTGACGCAAACGCAATGAAAAAGCGATGAAACAGCGACCAAAACGACCGAAACAAGACGAAAACAAGACAACAACGCGACGACAACGCGACGACAACGCGACGACAACGCGACAACAACGCGACGACAACGCGACGACAACGCGACGACAACGCAACGACAACGCAACGACAACGCGACGACAACGCGACAACAACGCGACGACAACGCAACGACAACGCAACGCTAACGACAACGCGACGACAACGACGCAACGCAAACGCAACGTAAACGCAACGCAAACGCAACGCAACGCAAACGCAACGCAAACGCGACGACAACGACGCAAACGCAACGCAAACGCAACGCAAACGCAACGC
Source organism: Mugilogobius chulae (assembly GCA_038363315.1). Lineage (NCBI taxonomy): Eukaryota > Metazoa > Chordata > Actinopteri > Gobiiformes > Gobiidae > Mugilogobius > Mugilogobius chulae. The sequence goes on from CM076414.1 coordinate 24,488,888, forward strand.
AACGCAAGCGCGACGACAACGACGCAACGCAAACGCAACGCAAACGCAACGCAACGCAAACGCAACGCAAACGCAACGCAAACGCGACGACAACGACGCAAACGCAACGCAAACGCAACGCAACGCAACTAAAACGCGACGAAAAATGAGATAATCTTTGTTCTCATAGATGATCTTTGTTTGTTCTCGTAGATGATCTTTGTTTGTTCTCGTAGATGATCTTTGTTTGTTTTAGATGATCTTTGTTTGTTCTCATAGATGATCTTTGTTTGTTCTCAGAGATGATCTTTGTTCTCAGAGATGATCTTTGTTCTCATAGATGATCTTTGTTCGCAGACGAAAAAGTGTGGAAAACGCGACCGAAACGCGACCCAAACGTGACCGAAACGCGACGAAAAAGCAACGAAACAGAGATAAAAAAAACTGCGAAAACGCGACTAAAAAAACTACCAAAACGTGACGCAAACGCAACGAAAAAGCGGCGAAAAAGCGATGAAACAGCGACCATAAAAGCGAAGAAAAAACAACCAAAGCGACCAAAACAACCTAAATGCGTCGAAAACGCGCCGAAAACGCGCCGAAAACGCGCCGACAACGCGACGACAACGCGACGACAACGCGACGACAACGCGACGCAAACGCGACGCAAACGCGACGCAAACGCAACGACAACTAAAACGCAACGAAAACGCGACTAAAAAACTACCAAAACGTGACGCAAACGCAATGAAAAAGCGATGAAACAGCGACCAAAACGACCGAAACAAGACGAAAACAAGACAACAACGCGACGACAACGCGACGACAACGCGACGACAACGCGACGACAACGCGACGACAACGCGACGACAACGCGACGACAACGCGACGACAACGCAACGCTAACGACAACGCGACGACAACGACGCAACGCAAACGCAACGCAAACGCAACGCAAACGCAACGCAAACGCAACGCAAACGCAACGCAAACGCGACGACAACGACGCAAACGCAACGCAAACGCAACGCAGCGCAACGCAACGCAAACGCAACGCAAACACAACGCAAACACAACGCAAACGCAACGCAAGCGCGACGACAACGACGCAACGCAAACGCAACGCAAACGCAACGCAAACGCAACGCAAACGCAACGCAAACACAACGCAAACGCAACGCAACGCAAACGCAACGCAACGCAAACGCAACGCAAACGCGACGACAACGCGATGCAAACGCGACCGAAACGCAACTAAAACGCGACGAAAAATGAGATAATCTTTGTTCTCATAGATGATCTTTGTTTGTTCTCATAGATGATCTTTGTTTGTTCTCATAGATGATCTTTGTTTGTTCTCATATATGATCTTTGTTTGTTCTCATATATGATCTTTGTTTGTTCTCAGAGATGATCTTTGTTTGTTCTCATAGGTGATCTTTGTTCTCATAGATGATCTTTGTTTGTTCTCATAGATGATCTTTGTTTGTTCTCGTAGATGATCTTTGTTTGTTCTCATAGATGATCTTTGTTTGTTCTCATAGATGATCTTTGTTTGTTCTCATAGATGATCTTTGTTTGTTCTCATAGGTGATCTTTGTTCTCAGAGATGATCTTTGTTCTCAGAGATGATCTTTGTTTGTTCTCATAGATGATCTTTGTTTGTTCTCATAGGTGATCTTTGTTCTCAGAGATGATCTTTGTTCTCAGAGATGATCTTTGTTTGTTCTCATAGATGATCTTTGTTTGTTCTCAGAGATGATCTTTGTTTGTTCTCGTAGATGATCTTTGTTTGTTCTCATAGATGATCTTTGTTTGTTCTCATAGGTGATCTTTGTTCTCAGAGATGATCTTTGTTCTCAGAGATGATCTTTGTTTGTTCTCATAGATGATCTTTGTTTGTTCTCAGAGATGATCTTTGTTTGTTCTCATAGATGATCTTTGTTTGTTCTCATAGATGATCATTGTTTGTTCTCATAGATGATCTTTGTTTGTTCTCATAGATGATCTTTGTTTGTTCTCGTAGATGATCTTTGTTCTCATAGATGATCTTTGTTTGTTCTCAGAGATGATCTTTGTTTGTTCTCATAGATGATCTTTGTTTGTTCTCGTAGATGATCTTTGTTCTCATAGATGATCTTTGTTTGTTCTCGTAGATGATCTTTGTTCTCATATATGATCTTTGTTTGTTCACAGAGATGTTCTCAGGTTCTGTGGTCGTTCGGAGCAGAGTGAGCGTCTCCATGACAACAGCCCGGCGTCGGGACTGATGTCGGCCATGTTTAAGGCCTGGGAACTCTACGGATCAGACAGGTAAAGGCCTCCACGTCTGGTTATTGATCTGTCTCTTCATGATCACTGATATTATTGATCTGTCTCTACATAATCACTGATATTATTGATTTGTCTCTACATGATCACTGATATTATTGATCTGTGTCTCCATAATCACTGATATTATTGATCTGTGTCTTCATGATCACTGATATTATTGATCTGTGTCTCCATAATCACTGATATTATTGATCTGTGTCTTCAAAATCACTGATATTATTGATCGCAGGGCCGTGGTTCTGTTTGTGTCTGACTTCATCGCCTTCGAACATCGAGGTCTGGAGAAGCTGCTGCTCACATGGTAAAGGTTCATCTGCTCTTCTAAACTTATTGATCAGATGTTTTCCTTTAAAGTGCTAAACACTGTCTAAGTGTTTGGGGTAATGAAAAAATGTGAAAAGTTTATGTTGTGAAACTAGAGAGAAACACTTCGAAATGAGACCTGGGGACGTGGGTTTGTGAAGTGGAAGTCCTCGTTGAGAATAAAATAACTCTATCAGGGGAGTGATTTTACTTTATAATTCCGGACATAGTTCAACTTTCTTTTTCCTGTTTGGTTCTGATCTGCGGAGCTTTGCTTTGCCGGGCTCGGGTGGAGGGGAGAATAGCCTTGATCTGTGTTCGGTGGTGTGAGATCCTGGGGTGAGGCCCTGCGCGGCGGGTTTGTGGAGCGGTCTTCATTCACTGAAGCCGGTCCGGCAGTCAGAGCGAGGTCACTCTTTGTTCCGGACAGCCCTAGCTGAACGACAAAACCACAGATCAATACATGATTGAAACATCTAGCCCCAGCTAACTAGACGGACAGCAGAAATCAACTGATCAACTCGTGCTCATTGATTAAATCTGACTCTGGAGCTTCTGGTCTGTTTCAGGAACGTCTCTGTGATTCATCGAACTTTAGAAGAAGTTTGTGCCTCTGGGATTCTGGACCAGGACGACCGACTGTTTGTGTGAGTGAGAGACCTTTAAACACTCGATAATAGGTTGTGTTCACGTTGTTATTTTAAGTGGAAGAGATAATAAGGTTTGTGTTTCAGAGATGGACGAGAGGTGGCGGTGGTGTATTTCCGCTATGGCCACGCCCCCCAGCACTACAGCGAGCAGGTACAGCCAATGAGATCACATAAAGACTGGAGAGGGGGCCTTGCAATGGGAGAAGCAGCAAAATTATAATTAAAAATAACGTAAAAACAAGTTCAGATCATTCTTGACCGATGATCTATTTGTGTCTGAATCAGTGTGAATGTGTTTTCACTTTAGTTTGGATTATAGAAGCACAAGTACAAATATGAAAACAAACAAAGTATTTAAGGGAAAAGCTGTTAAACCTCATAGATGACTTGCAACATACGTCACTTCTCGAGCCGCCAAAGAGGGTGCCGCCCCGTTTCGGTGAACAAAAAGCCCCGCGTACATTGAAATGAAAGGAAGATTATCGATGGTAAACTTCAGATACACGTCTAAAAACTACATTTAGTCTTTTGTATCATTTATTAAACACTTCACAGACAGAACGGTAAAAGTTTTAAACTGACCCAATAGACCCAATGCTAATCATAAGTGCCTGTATCAGACGTGTGTATTTTCGTATTAAAACACCTGTGGATGCTCACGTTTTATGAGAAATGAGCCGACAATCAAAATATAAATAAATAATATATATTAATCTTTTTTGTGCTATGCTAGCTTGATATCAAGAAACATACTTTTAACTGTAGCTGAGATTGTGCTTGTTTGTTTTATTCATGTCCCTCATTTATTGTGTTGGATTTCGTTAAGTTAAATTAAATGTCTGATGTCTTGTCTTTACTGCAGTGTGGATGTTTGTGGTCAACACATAAGTATAAACTAGTGTACATACCTGTGGGCTCAAGCTACAGTTAGCAGACTAGTTACTTACAATAATGGACATTATTATAATCCAATATCAAACACACAGAGTCTGATCAAATATTTACATCATTTATTTGTTATAAAATGACTAAACTAATCAGAATAAATGAGTTACTTCTACAGACGGCCAGTGTGTGGAGCCGTTTAGCCGAGGCAGAGAAGCAGCTCTAATCACAGACGTATTTTAATAAAACACTTTCTTTTTCGACTGTTGGCTTTAGTCTCACACATCCTTACAAACGTACGGCTGTTTTTCTGTGGCTCCAGTGGCTATTTTTACAGTTATTTGGCCAAAAAGGAGAGAAAAGCTGAATATTTGTATCTACCGCCATTGACTTGAATGAATGTTTTCACCTAAAGTGGGCGGGTACTTTTGTGGAGCAGCAGGAACCAGCCTTTTTTCACTAAAGCATTAGATTTTCTTTGGTAAATGTAAGCAACAGAAAAGCTGCAGAAGCATTTACACTAGTTTAAGACAAATGTGTGTTTTGACAGTTCTTCTTCAAAACCTAAAGATTCATTCATTCATTCATTTTCTACCGCTTAATCCCGTTAGGGGTCGCGGGTGACTGGAGCCTATCCCAGTGACTTTGGGCCTTAGGCGGGGAACACCCTGGACAGTGGCCAACTCGTCGCAGGGTTAGACAGACAAACATTCACTCTCTCATTCACTCACTAAGGGACATTTACAGTGATGCACAATGAACCTAAACATGCATGTTTTTGGAGGAAACCGGAGAAAACCCACGGTGACACGGGGAGAACATGCAAACTCCACCCAGAGAGATCGTGAGATGTTGATATGGTCCGACCCGGGAGTCGAACCCACGACCTCCTTGTTGGGAAGCCAGAGCTCTAACCACTCTGCTACCGTGCACCCCAAAAACCTGAAGATAATTCAACAAAAATGAGTTTTAGCAACTTAAATAAGGTTTGAAAAGTTTAGAGCGAGCTCATACAAAAGTGTATAGGTATTTTATTTAAAGACGCACAGAGTTGACTCAGAACGTCTGATTCGACTGTAACTAAGAAGGTTCATCAGCTAAATAAACCTTCCAGATTGAAAAACTTAATACCATTTAAAATATAGGATAAAGGTTGGAGGTTTGGCATGTGTCCTCTAGAGGAGTTTGTCTGAGACTCTCCCTACTCAAGATGGCTGCTGTTGCTGTAGTTACCCTGGAAACTCTCTCTCTAGTCATTATAAGAACTCCTCTGTCTTGTCTCTGCAGCTGTGGGCCACCCGTCTGCTGATCGAACGCTCCAGAGCCGTGAAGTGTCCCGACATCGCCACACATTTGGCCGGGACAAAGAAAGTGCAGCAGGTTCTGAGTGAGGCCGGAGTTCTGGAGCGGTTCTTCCCACAGCGCCCCCGTGTGGTGGAGCAGATCAGGGCCACGTTCACGGGACTGTACTCGCTGGACCTGGTGAGACGCACACACATAAACACACACACACAGACAGGCAGGTTCACACGGGACGACAAACACGTACACGTTGAGTCAGATTCACACGGGACAACTTGAACATTGTAATGAGATGAGCCTCAGAGATTTAACATGATGTTCTGAGTTAATGAGAACATAAAAAACATGGAACAGGACAAACTCTTAAGAACAATTCATCCTTCATCAGACGTCTGCTCAGACTCTAAGAACAGTTGTGCGGCAGCTCGTCTCTGATTGGCTAGTTTTTCCAAAGTGGGCGGTATTTCTGCTAGAATCCACTGATGAATCCTTTGACAGGTCTGTGCTGCCGCTTGTCTCCCCCCGGTCAGCTGAAAGTACGGCTGTCAACCGTCCCACCGTTTGTCTGTTTATTTGTCCCGCATTTCAGACAGAGCCTGTCGTTCATAGAAACATTGAATAATCAACAAAATAACGAGCTACTGATTTGGTCAAAATGACAAGAGAATGATTCAAACCTCAGGATCATTTCTCAAACAAACAAACTCCTGCGGCTCACACATGATGAGGAAACGAGCAGCACCTGCGTCTGCTGCAAGTAAAACACAGCGAAAGAAGGACAGCACCAGTTTAAAGCAGGAGATTACTTCTAAAGTTGTTCTGCAGCTTCTTTGTGACGGAGGAGGATAATGGGCCAGTTTTTATGTCCAAGTTTAGGAAATCAACAGAGGTGGGACCAAGTCACTGATTCGCAAGTCTCAAGTAAGTCTCAAGTCTTTGGCCTCAAGTCCAAGTCGAGTCCCAAGTCATCGACGGCCAAGTCCGAGTCGAGTCCCAAGTCATCGACGGCCAAGTCCAAGTCAGGTCCCAAGTCACCGACGGCCAAGTCCGAGTCGAGTCCCAAGTCACCGACGGCCAAGTCCAAGTCGAGTCCCAAGTCACCGACGGCCAAGTCCAAGTCAAGTCCCAAGTCACCGACGGCCAAGTCCAAGTCGAGTTCCAAGTCACCGACGGCCAAGTCCAAGTCAAGTCCCAAGTCACCGACGGCCAAGTCCAAGTCGAGTTCCAAGTCACCGACGGCCAAGTCCGAGTCGAGTCCCAAGTCACCGACGGCCAAGTCCAAGTCGAGTCCCAAGTCACCGACGGCCAAGTCCAAGTCGAGTCCCAAGTCACCGACGGCCAAGTCCAAGTCCTATACATCAATTTTCAAGTCTTTTCAAGTCTTCAGACACAATATCGTAGAAATGTTAAATAAACCACTTTCATATTTTTTAATTTAAACAATTGCAAACATGTGGTCTTAAATTTACTTCATATTTCATATTCTTCTCAGAAATCATTACAATGCTTTCGTTGTTAATATCTAAATTGCAACAGAAATTTTTAAAACTTGAGACACATGAGGAAACACCAACTTTAATCAAGCCTTAACTCTCACATTTTGTATGAAAACTTTTATAGTCTGACTATATTAACCAGACTTACATCCAGTGACTCCAAAGTCCCCATCTGTTGATGACCAACATTAAAAAAGGTAAAATATAAAATAAATATGCTTTTTTGCTGCAAAAATGATTTGTGAGATTCTTACTTGAATCTAAAAACCCACAGATACAGTGTCTCAATGTTCTAAAATCTTAGATTTTAATTATGTACATTTTCCACCACAAGGTGTCACAGCTTATAGGCCTATATGAATTGTTTCAACCTGTATTTAAAACAAGTAGCCTACTAGTACACAGTACATCTTAAATAGGCTGATTTTCAAACTAGGAGCTATGCAAATTTGATTACAAAAACGAAAATTCACAATGTTTGTGCTTGCTCTGTAATTAAGTCCATAAATTGAAGAAAAAGTATCAAAGCATCAGCCATTCAAGGACCATGAATTTAAGTAAATAAAGGCCTACATAAATGACACTATCATTAGATCTACTTGTTATTTATTTATCTAAAAAAAATCATCATCGTCATAGCAGAGAAAAGAAAACAGACTGAAGTAGATATTTTTACTGTGATACATTTCTATTGCTAAATCTGTGCAAATATAGGCCTACAGTGAAGTAAATGAACAGTGGGACATGACGTGGATGCAGCTGTACATCGCTGCTACAGGAGGACGCTGAGAAAAGCAGCCTTTGGGACTATTCTGTTTGATCCGTGCATTATTATATCGGACATATGAAAGTGGAGATGGACTTTTTGGTCAGGAGCAGTGTTTGTGAGGGCTTTTACGCAGCTTTTAAGAGAGGATGGAACAGGTGGATACGGCGCGGAAGCAGCGGTGAGTCCAAATGTTCGTGCTCTGATTCTGACGTGTTTACGTGCACTAAGTCATCTAACTCCATCACAAACATTCACGCGGCACTAAAAAAGTACCGCAGATGACACCAGCCCAAAGAAAGAAGTGAAATGAACTCCAGAATACAGCTAACTACGCTGTAACGCATCGTAATAGTGATGTTCTCACGAGCCGAGTGAGAACATTCATTCCTCCTCCGTCGCGCAAAACCACATTTATTTAGGCTACATAAAAGCAGTATTAAAACAGTTCACACGTGCACCGAACCTAAACGATTACTACGACCGTGTGTGCATGCGGGTGCTCCGGATTGTGAAAGACGAGTCTCATAAAGTGCAGAAGGAGGGAGAACAGACTAATAGTTTCCGTAATTTTAAAGTCATTTTTGGATCAAGTTATTTCAAGCCAAGGGTTCTAAGTCCAAGTCAAGTCCCAAGTCAGTAGCCTTCAAGTCCAAGTCGAGTCCCAAGTCTTGATCCATTTCCCCAAGTCAAGTCTCAAGCCACAAAATTGGTGACTCGAGTCTGACTCGAGTCCAAGTCATGACTTGCAAGTCCACACCTCTGGAAATCAACTTTGTTCTTGTTCATACGGCCCAAGTAGCCGAGCCGAACAAACTTCTTATAAAGTTTAAATTTGCATCTACAGGGTCCTGAAGGAGATCGAACTGTGGAGATGGCTTTAGCAGCTCCAGACAAGTTTGTCCTGAAGCCTCAGCGCGAAGGTGGAGGTGAGGAACATCTACATCTCCACATCTACACACCTCCACCTTCTCTCTACACCCAACACACTTTAACACTCCCACTCCCACAGGAAACAACGTGTTTGGCTCGGACATCTGCAGAGTTTTGTCGGAGTCGAAGGGAAAAGACAGGACGGCTTTTATCCTGATGGACAAGATCGAGGCTGGCTCCGCCCCCAACATCCTGGTGTCTGAACAGCACCCCCCAGTGGTGAGCGAGTGCACCGGCGAGCTGGGCGTGTTCGGAGCCTACGTCAGGTAAAGAGAATCCTCCGTCTGATTCTGTTTGTGTTTCTCTCTCTTTCCCCCTCTCTCTCCTCTCTCTCTTCTCTCTCTCTCTTTTCTTTCTCTCTCCTCTCTCTTTCTTTCTTTCTCTCTCCTTTCTCTCTCTCTTTCTCTCTCTCTCTTTCTCTCCTCTTTCTCTCACTATTTTCTCTCTCCCTCCTCTCTCTCTCTCTTATTCTCTCTTTCTCTCTCTCCTTTCTCTCTTTCTTTCTCTCTCTCTCCCTCCTCTCTCTCTCCTCTCTCTTTCCTCTCTTCTCTTTCCCCTCCTCTTATTCTCTCTCTCAGGTACAAAGAGCTTCAGAAACAAAGAATCCTCCGTCTAATTTGTCCCTTTTGTGTTTGTGTTTGTTTGTTTGTTTGTTGTGTTTATATTTGTGTTTGTGTTTGTCAGACTGGGCTCCGAGCTCCTGTCCAATCAGGTGACAGGACACGCCCTGAAGGTGAAGAGGGCGGAGCTTCCAGAGGGCGGGATCATGACGGGGAACGGCGCCGTGAGCAGCGTGTACCTGGTCTGAACATCCTGGTCACGTGACGTCTCAGCGCCCTGCAGACCAATCAGGATGTTATAATAATCTATGATCTATAATAAATGTTGTTTTAAGTTGAGTTTGTTGTTGAAATACAAAGTGAAAGGGTCTAGACCAGATTGATTAGCTGCTGCCAGAGTCATGTGTAGCATCTGTCTCCTCTCCACACGTCGGACATTTGCATCACAAACAATAGACTTACTAGATAAAGGTTTCAAAGTTGTCTTCTGACCAGCGTATTTCAATATCAAACTGATACTTGACCAGCAAAAGAGAAAAACAGTCTTGTCAACAGAGACACAGACTCTACAGTCCAGGGGTCTCATTTATGAAACAGTGCGTGAAAAAGTACGCAGGGACAAACTTTGACTTTCATGTACGTAAAAAAAGTTGAGATTCATAAAAGCCTCTGTACGCCTCCTGCAGGTCATTTCCTCGTCACTTTTTTCACACAGCTGGAGGAAAATCTGCGCATAGAACTGTGCTTTACTGTTAACAACGAGATATATTATATGCGTGATGTTGTAAGTGCACGCGGAGGTTTGAGCGTGCACATACACGCGAGCCGATGAGAGACCGGGATGTGCGCTGTGTGTGTGAAGAGTGAGGATGAAAAGAAGAGCGAGTGAAGCTGTAGGCTTGACGTTGTTTGAGTGCGCGCGTGGAGTGGGATTAACAACACTGCGCAGCGATGTGTGCGCCTGTGCGCGCGCGTATGCCGTGATGTGTGTGCGCTGGATAAACCGTACGTTAGAGCGCAGTGAGCCACTCGTGAGTGTGACCACCGGACCGTCATTATGTCCAGTTATTCTATAGCTTCATATTCTCTGAGTAAAACAATGTTAATCATGCGCACCCTTGCACGTACGCACGGCTTCTAAATGACAACATGTGAGCTTCATTTCCCACAACGTAGTTGTGATTAAAGTTATTATATTTGTTGGAAATATGAACAAAAGTCATGTACCTCATGTGCACTAAACACAAACCTCTTTAGAATGTCTCCTCTAAACACAGATCTCCTTCTGCTTCGTCTCTGAAAGTGCGTACGGCGGCTCCAGAGGAAAGTGCGTACGGTGGCTCCAGAGGAAAGTGCGTACGGTAGCTCCAGAGGAAAGTGCGTACGGCGGCTCCAGAGGAAAGTGCGTACGGCGGCTCCAGAGGAAAGTGCGTACGGCGGCTCCAGAGGAAAGTGCGTACGGCGGCTCCAGAGGAAAGTGCGTACGGTGGCCCCAGAGGAAAGTGCGTACCGTGGCTCCAGAGGAAAGTGCGTACCGTGGCTCCAGAGGAAAGTGCGTACGGTGGCTCCAGAGGAAAGTGCGTACGGTGGCCCCAGAGGAAAGTGCGTACGGTAGCCCCAGAGGAAAGTACGTACGGTAGCTCCAGAGGAAAGTGCGTACCGTAGCTCCAGAGGAAAGTGTGTACGGTAGCTCCAGAGCTTGCGGTCCCACCTGCAAAATCCCACGTCAAGTCTTCTTTTCATAAATCCCAAAATTGACGCAGGAAACCACGCACGTAATCTCCCACGTACTTTTGACCCAATTTTGTACGTACGCAGGCTTCATAAATGTGACCCCAGCTCATGAGGGTTCACCTGACTCGCCCTGTATGTGGAAGGTTCAGTAATCAAAGCCTCATTGCTCTGGGATTTTTGGTTTTATTCACAACACTTCTGTTAACACATGACTTGTTTTCATACAATGAGTTTTATAGTTGTTTTTTTTTAATGCACCAGATGCACTTTACACTTGCTCCAATGATGTCCTGTTTACACCGTTTCATTTCTACAACTTCACAAAAAAACGTTCCGGCGTCTGGACAAAATTTGAAACCAACAAGACGCTTTGGGAGCACGGGATTGGCCGGACTAGACCCCAGACTGGACCGTGTGAGTGTGAGTCACTCCTGGACTTCTGGAGTTACGTAAAAGCTCCTGTGACTGCGCCGGAGTGAGTCTTCTCCTGATGAAGCTGAGACTCTGCAGACGGACTCGTGAAAGTCTGAACCAAGAGTCACATCATGAGAACAAAACCAGGTCAGGCTCAGAAAAACGACATGAGACTGAATCAGGTCCAAGTGTTTAACCCAGAATGAAGCCTGTATTTATGACATTTATGTGCTGCGTTTTGAAAACTAAAGGATTTGGACAGTTGAGTCTGATGAAGGATGTCGTAATATTATAATTTGTGTGTGTTTTGTGATTTAATAAAGATTCATTCACTCAGAGCGAGTTTAAAGTGTCACGGTCATGCTCTGTATAAATAACTCAGTATTTTTACTTCAGTACTGCACTTTTTCATTGTTTGTACTTTACTTGAATAACCAAAAATCTGCTGACTTTTGGCTTTTACTTTTTACATTTTTCACCAAACATCTGTACTTTGTTTTACTTTTGTACTTTAGCTCAAGTAACTGTAGTTTTACTGAAGAATACTTGTGTCCCCTCTGATCTAAACAGTTCTCTGTAGAATCTAAACATAGATTTTTTATTTAAACCACATTTAGCTTCAGTGACAAAACCACAGAGGCTGTAGTAACACGTCCACAGCAGCAGATGGCAGCAGCGGCTCACGGCAGAAACATCAGGAGCGAGACCAGAGAACACAAAATCTAAACGCTTAATGTTTGAATAGAGCTTGTTTTTGTTGCAGTAAAAACATGAAATATCATCTGATCTAAGTGTTTTTCTCATGAAAGTCTCCATGTCTTTTGCCTTCAGGATTTTGGGGACATTTTTTATGATTGTTGCTCTACTTTACCTGATTTCACCAGCAAAAAGTACTCTGAAGGCATCTGTCTGTGTAAATGTTCTACAGAAAGAAATGTTAAAAAGGCAACAATTTTTTTTTTTTTTAGAACTGCATCCAGTCCTACTCGAGTGAAGCCACAGGAGCCTTTACCAAACTTGAAAAGTCTAATGCTGCGTTCACACCAGACAGCTTATTTGTGTCAAAATTTGCCTAAACGTGCGTAAAATTTCTATAGTTATTTATGCTGTTGACGCCTGTTGACTTTTGAGATGTAAAAGTCATTGTAGCCAAGGATCGTTTCATCAGCAGATCTTTATTGAACAACAGGACAACAGGACACATCACCATTGCAGCCCTTGCAGCTTACGTCTCTGACACTGCGCCGCACTCCATGCACTTGCATTTACAAGTCGTAGTTGCACACACACTGCACACTCTCGTATTGGCACTTTTACTCCTTTTACAGAAACTGGTCTAAGGTATTTAACATTGTTTTGTTATCTATCTCAGCGCCTCACTGACTCTTAGTCAGCTACTGTATATCTTGTAATTAAACAATATCAAGAACATGTGAGCAATTGCATTGATAAAACATTGGCAATCTTATATTCAGAATTACAGAACATCTTTAACTTTAGCTTGATATGATTTCAGTTGTGTCAAAGGATATACGTCACAGATAACAGTAAACAATCTTAACAAATGTGTGTCAAAGGAAAAACAGCTGATGTTTGAATAATGCAGCTAATATCATATAATAGTATATGATATTAGCTAAATAAAACCAGAAGTCCACACGCCTCAATAAGCTTCTAAACTGCTCCGATGCGCGGACAAAAAAGACACTTTTAACGCCTCAAAGTGCTTCATCGAGCTCCCTCTTGTTTGTAAAAGTGTTCGTTTTGCTCTAGGACAGATCACTGAGAGAGCGAGAGGGAGAGAGAGAGAGAGAGAGAGAGAGGCTTGTTGCATTTATAAAACGGAGCTTACCCGATCACACAACTTTCTCCTCCTCCAGACAGTGTCCTTTTGCTGTCTCTGTCCTCGGCTCCTCCCGTTGTACAGCAGGTTTAAACACGACACCAGCATTTGTAACAGATCCATGTGAGGCGTTGTCAGTCCAGATCATGTCCTGTGTTTGTCGTGTCTCCAGATTTTCAAAACAACGAACGACCAAGTCTTTGAAAAAAGCCCCAAACAAGAGACCTTTCGTTAAAAAGTTATTAAAAGACTTCAGTAAACAGCCGTCCTTTCCTCTTGGTGTGAGAGGGTCACGTGTCACAGGAGAGGTGTCTCTCTGATCAACACAGTCTCACAAGAAGGCGTACATTTAGCACGACACAAAAATAGCGTATTTTTAGCACGATATCAGTCCTGTTTTGTACTTATGTTACGCCGTACATACAGCACGATATGAAAAAGAGTAAAAATGACACGAGTTTTGGTCTTGTCCACGTGGAGACGTTTTCTTCAGGTGAAACGGGTAAGTTCAGGCAAAAAGTTACTAAAATGGTTAACATTAGGGTTGGGGATTGGGGCAGGTTAAGATTAGATGTAGGATTTAGTTAATTTTCATGAATAAGAACACGTCTTAACAACCACCATTGAAATGAACGGGGACAGTGACTCGTACTATAATTACACAAAACAGCCGTCATCAGTCATACCTCATTTACATGTTGCGTTATGTCGTGGTAAATGTACGATTTACTGTGAGATCAGGCTGCTCTGATTGGCTGACGCCGACTTCCAACGCGTCTGAAGATGGATTTTCCCAACTACTTCGTCCGCCGCAGCTTCAAGCTTCTACGTAATCCACAAAATGCCGCGTTTTCAGACGCCTAAACGCTCGTCAACTGACGCCCCAGACGTCAATACGCGCGGGAAATTTGCCTGAACGCTCAAGACGCGGGTTTACATTGACTTAACATTGAAAAGAGATGCAAAGACGCAAAGACGCTGTCCAGCATTAGAGTCCGAGTCCAGTTTACCAGGTTTGGTCAATCCGACGCTCTGAAAATGTTTAGTTGATTTAAAATTTTGGCCGGTCGCTGGAGCCTTTTTTGTGAAGTTGAGGAAATAAAATGTTGTTTACAGGAAATCATTCAAGCGATGTGTGAGTGTTTAAAGATTGTATAATGTATATGGTACTTGTGTAACGATAGTGGTTAGTACCGTCCTGAGCGGGTGTCGAACCAGGATCTTTTGTTCCGCAGGCGACCGACAACACGTTGAGCTAAAGGGAACCGGTCCTGCTTTTATACCTGAGGGGGTGAGTTTATCCCATACCACCACACACTTCACCGACCTGGTCCCTCGTGTGGGTCTACACCGGTTACACTTGTCTCCGGCTCAGGAGCTGCAGATGGAAACGAGCTTTCATCTGGTCAGAAACAGGGTTAGGGTTAAACTTGAATGTTTTTGTCAACGATTCAACCTGAACGTCCAAACGCTCTGACGATTCTCACAGATCTCACTCGTGTGTCTCTGCTTCGGTGGATTCTCTGCTCTGAATGTGGATCTTTCTCACCAGCGGCTGTGTTTCCTCTCACACATGAACGACAGAGTCACAGACGTAAACATGTCTCACGTCTGCTTCTGGGACCTTCTTCTGACTCTACAGCTCTGTCTCTTCATGTCTCTGCTCTGAATGTGGATCTTTCTCACCAGCGGCTGTGTTTCCTCTCACACATGAACGACAGAGTCACAGACGTAAACATGTCTCACGTCTGCTGCTGGGAAAAGCTTCTGTTCAACCAGACTTTGCAGCTCCTTCTCTTCGTGTCTCCATCTCCGTCTACTCGTCTTCATCTCTGTCTCTTCGTCTCTGTGTCTGAGTCTCGTTTGTACAAAAGCGTTTGAGTTTGTGGAGAAACTGAACCATCAGCTGATTCTCTCTGTGTCTCCTCGTGTTTCTGTAAAAAATATTTATGTTGATATAACTTGACATAATGAGTCAAAGATTTTCAACTTAGACTTTTAAGTTAAAAGAGAGAGAGAAGAAAGAAGAGAGAGAGAGAGAAGAGAGAGAGAAGAGAGGAAGAGAAATAGGAGAGAGAAAGGAAAGAGAGAGAGAGAAAGGAAAGAGAGAGAGATGAGCGAAAGAGAGAGGGAGAGAAAGAGAAGAGAAAGAAACAAAAGAGAAAAGAGAGAGAGAGGGAGAGAAAAAGAGAGAGAGAAGAAAGACAGAGAGAAAAGAGAGAGGGAGAGAGAAGAAAGAGGGAGAGAAAAGAGAGAGAGAGAGAAGAAAGAGAGAAGAGGGAGAGAAAAAGAAAGAGAGAGAGACACAAGAGAGAGAGAGAAAGAAAAGAAAGAGGGAAAGCGAGATGAAAAAGGGAGAAAAGAGAAAGAGAAGAAAGAGAGAGGGAAAAGAGAGAATAAAGAGGGAGAGAAAAAGAAAGAGAGAAAGAAAAGAAAGATAGAGAGAAGAGAAAAAGAGAGGGAAAGCGAGACGAGAAAGGGAGAGAAAGAGAAAGAAACAGGAGAGAAAAAGAGAAATAGGAGAGAGACAGGAAAGAGAGAGAGATGAGCGAAAGAGAAGGAGAGAAAGAGAGAAATAGGAAAGAAAAAAGAGAGAAGAGAAAGAAACATTGGAGATAAAGAGAGAGAAGAGCGAGTGAGAGAAAGAGAGAAACAGGAGATCATAAAAGAGAGGAGAGAATGAGAGAGAAAGCGAAAGGAGAGAGAAAGAAAGGGGGAAGAGAGAGGAGAAACGGAGAGAAGAAGGAGAGAGAGAGAGAGATGTCTTTCTGTTTCTGTTAGTGTCGTTTGTAGAAAAGTGTTTGAGTTTTTTCCGCAGAAACAGAAGCGTCGGCTGATTCTTGTCCCAGTTTCTCTTCGGCTCAGACGTGTTTGTTTCCCCAAAGTTTGAACGATTCACTTTTAATCACCACGGAAACACAAAAACACTAAAGTCTGGTGTGTTTTCTGGTTTGAGAAAAATAGATCCAATAGTTTCAAGTCTTAGTCACACAGAAATAACTTAAACTACGAACGAACGATGTCACTGAAACACATGGAAGGTGATTATTACCCAGAATGCAGCGGGAAACCATGACATCACTGTTAAAGACTCAACGAGAAAATGTAGAAAGACTCAAACAAAACAGAGAGAGAGAAAGAGAGAAAAAGAGAGAGAAAAGAGAGAGAGGGAGAAAAGAGAGAGAAAGAGAGAGAGAAAAGAGAGAGAGAAAAGAAAGAGAGAAGAGAGAAAAGAGAGAGAAGAGAAGAGAAGAGAAGAGAAAGAGAAGAGAGAGAAGAGAGAGAAGAGAAAGAGAGAGAAGAGAAAGAGAGAGAGAAGAGAGAGAGAAAGAGAGAAGAGAGAGAGAAGAGAGAGAAGATGGAGAAAAGAAAGAGAGAGAAGAGAGAGAGAAAAAAGAGAGAGAGAGAGAGAGAGAGAAAAGAAAGAGAGAGAGAAGAGAGAGAGAAAAGAGAGAGAGAGAGAAAAGAGAGAGAGAGAAAGAGAAGAGAGAGAAAAAAAGAGAGAGAGAAGAGAGAGAAGATGGAGAAAAGAAGAGAGAGAAGAGAGAGAGAAAAAGAGAGAGAAGAGAGAGAGAGAAAAGAAGAGAGAGAGAAAAGAGAGAGAGAGAGAGAAAAGAGAGAGAGAGAGAGAGAGAAGAGAAAGAGAGAGAAAAAAGAGAGAGAGAAGAGAGGGAGAAAAGGAAAAAAGAAAAGAGAGAGGGGAAAGAATGAAGAGAGAGAGGAGAAAAGAGAGAGAAAAGAGAGAGGGAGAAAAGAGAGAAGAGAAAGAGAGAGAGAGAAGAGAGAAAGAGGGAGAAAAGAAGAGAGAGAAGAGAGAGAGAGAAAAGAAAGAGAGAAAAGAGAGAGAAGATGGAGAAAAGAAAGAGAGAGAAGAGAGAGAGAAAAAAGAAAGAGAGAGAAAAGAGAGAGAAAAGAAAGAGAGAGAAGAGAGAGAGAAAAAAGAAAGAGAGAGAAAAGAGAGAGAAAAGAAGAGAGAGAGAGAGGAGAAAGAGAGAGAGAGAGAAAAGAGAGAGAGAACGAAAGAGAGAGAAGAGAGAGAGAGAGAAGAGAAAAAAGAGAGAGAAGAGAGGAGAAAAGGAAAAAAGAAAAGAGAGAGGGGAAAGAATGAAGAGAGAAAAGCAGAGAATGAGAGAAAAAATGGAAGTAAGAGAAAGCGAGAGAGAGAAGAAAAGGAAAGAGAGAGAGACAAAGAGTGAGAGAAGAGAAAAAGATGAGAAGAAGAAAGAAGCGAAAAATGCAGAGAGCGAGAGAAAAAGGGTGAAGTAAGAGAGGAGAGAATGAAAGAGAAAAAGAGAGGAAAGGAGAGAGGAAAAAGACAGGGATAGGGAAAAGAAGGAAAGAAAAAAAGAGGAAGAAAGAAATGAGAGAACATGGAGAGAAAGAAAAGACAAAGAGGATGACAAAAGAAAAAAATGGAGAATGAAGAGAGATAGAAAAGGGAAAGTGAGAGAGAGAGAAGGTGAGAGAAAGTGGAGGGGAGGGAAAGAGAAAAAGGAAAAGAGAGAGGAAAAACAGA
Organism: Mugilogobius chulae; assembly: GCA_038363315.1. Lineage (NCBI taxonomy): Eukaryota > Metazoa > Chordata > Actinopteri > Gobiiformes > Gobiidae > Mugilogobius > Mugilogobius chulae. The sequence continues at coordinate 24,506,603 of CM076414.1, forward strand.
TACAAAAGAGAGAGAAGAAAGAATAAAAAGGAAAGAGAGAGAGAGAAAAAGAGAAAAGAGAGAGAGAGAGAGTCAGATGCTGAAGCTTTAATGAAACTAACGATGTGAGTCTGGAGTGTGTGAAGTGTCACTGCTCTGACTTCAGCCTCGTTACAGTCAGAGCTGCTAATTATGATTATGAATACTAATGAGCCGCAGATACAGGATTAACCCCTCGCTGTCCACACTCGGATCAGACTTTAGAGCCAGGTTTGGTCTGGTCTGGTTTAGTCCAGTACATGTGTTTGTGACGAGGACACAGAAACAGTCCAGTGTTTGTACTTGACAGGACACACTCTGGACTCACAGCTGGAAGGTCCTCGGTTCAAATCCCAGTGGAGCCGAGGTCTTTATGTGGAGTTTGTATGTTCTCCACGTGTCTGTGTAGGTTTCCTCCGGGTACTGCGGTTTCCCTGACCACTAAAAACATGTCCATTAAAACCTCCCTTCTCCCAGGACTCCCTGCTGATTCTCAGGGGAATTTCCTGCTGAAATAAAGGTCTGTTTGTAAAATGAAAGAGTTCAGTGTTACTTACATCAAGTCTGATGGATGATTCCTTTTGAAAAGAGTCGACGTGACTAATGCCTCCGTACACAGACTGCAAAGCAAGTTCGGTCTTCTTGCTCAGTGCCTTGTTCACCAGCTCCTGTCACTGTGGTCCGTTATTGTCCAAAGTCACGCGGATTCATGGGATTAACGTGAGAATGATCGTATTATGAATTGAAAGCTGCATCAGACCACCGCGACCTCCGACTCTCTACTGCAGGGGTCTCCAACCTTTTTTGCCATGAGAGCGATTTTTGCAAAAGAAAACTGCGGCGAGCTACTGCTTTTGTGATGACCAAAATTTAAGTTAAAGGGCTGTACTGTGTAAGATTGAGAGGAATTTTAATGATCACATATAGTCCACAAACATTTAAATCATATTTATTCTTTACAACATGAATACTTAAGAGAGCACTGTTAACCAATCCACATCAGTGATACATTTATACGTATTTGAAATGTTTTATTACGGCCGGAATGTGGATCATTGACGCTAGATGTCAGCATGCTTAATAGGCAAAATGCATGTGAAAGGCTCCCTCTAGTGTTCAAAAGTGGAAATCACTTTGTTTGTTTGTTTTTCTTACATAGTGCCCCTTTAACTGTGGCATAGAGGCCTATATTTAGGCATATAAATTTACTTTGACAGTAGAAATAGGCACATAATAAATGTAATTTCAGTAACAAAGCATAATTTGTATGATTCTAAAATCTTTTGGGGAGCTACTTGGAAGGTGGTGGCGAGCTACAGGTTGGAGACCCCTGCTCTACAGATTCTGTCCTGACACTCTCACGACTCTCGGACGTGCGTCTGTGTACAGGGGCACATTGGTGTGAACTTGTGAAGCACTTCCTAAGTCTTGCAAGTTTCTCCTCACACTGAACTCACACTTAGCATACGGCAGGGGTAACGCTCTCCACCAGTCGACTACTAACATTCAGTAGTCGTATAACGTGACCACATGAACAGTTTCAATGAAAAACCCTGTGGAGGGGCGTTGACGTGCAACGCGAGCGACGCTAAAGACGCAGCAGCACAGTCGTCTATGAGCAACCAACATGTGAAAAGCAGACTGACTCAAAACAAAAAAAACTACAGCTGTAACATGATCAGACTTCTGAGTTCAGAATTAAAACCTGTGATTGTGTGACTGAGACTTACCCTCCACAGTGTTCACAAAGTTTAGTCCAGGGATTCTTCTCGTTTGTGTGTCTCTGCTGTCAGTGTCTGTGATACATAACTCCTCGATTCTGAAGAAAACACAAGGCTTTGACTTTACGTTCACAACAAGACAAAACAGCCACGACTGAACCAAAGTCTTACAGAGTCATTTCAACTCTTCCTTACCGACTCTCATGATGGTGTAGCTGGTGAAGCTTTGGTTTTTTGGCCCGTGAGTCGCCGCTCTGATCCAAATGTTTCCTTCTGCGGTTGATCTGTCGTCTCTCGGAGGAAGTAGAGAAGTGTACGGAGTGTGGAAGGAACCTGGAAGATGGTGGGAAAACTAAACTCAGGAACAGGGCTGGTTTTCTGCGTCGTCGTGGAAGAGTTGTAGAAGAAGAAGAAGTCAGGTGGAACATAAAACCTGCTTCACCGAGAAGATCCAGATGTTTCCTGCTTCCAAACATCGTCCAGATCAAAACCTCAGAAGTCTTGTGTCGGTGGGATGAAGGATTATTACACTGACTCACACTTTAGACACAAGAAAGACAAAAAGAATTCCATAAAATGTTACTTTAATGTAGAATCCATTTCAGTCACAGCCTCGAACAAACCAAACACAGACTCCACGTCCAAAACAGGACTTCACGTTGGAAAAATACGGCTTTACGTGAGAAAAACACATCTTTACATGAGAAAAACACAGATTTACATGAGAAAAACACAGATTTACATGAGAAAAACACATCTTTACGTGAGGAAACACAACAAAAACACTTCTTTTTGTGAGGAAATACAACAAAAACACGTCTGTACATGGATAAAACATGAATCACCGTCGATAAAACTACTTCATCTGGTTTACGGTCGATGTACGTCACCACCAGCTGTGTTCACACTTGTCTACGAGGTCTTAAACGTTACAGGATTCTCTGCGATGGACGAGGCTCCTGATTGGCTGACTGCTACAATAAGATTAAATATCAGTGTAGATCTGTGTCTGTTACAGGTTCAATAACATCGCTTCAGTTGGACAGAAACAGATCATTTACTGGTGAATGTTTGAGCGCTGGACTGTGGTCGTGTGAGTGACTCTTGGACTTTTCTAGTTCCGTAAAGTCTCCGGTGGAGTTGTAATGTCTGACTCTGCAGTGTGAGCCTGGACCGTGTACGTAACAGCCATTTTTGATTTGGAATTCAAACTTGAAAAACAACCATTTTCCAATTAAAAAATCGGGACATAAGTATTTAAGACAAAAATCGGAAAACGTTATTTATTTTGGATTTAGAATTTCGCAAGCTCCAGGAAATGTACCGAGGCTTAGTCTCTCTCTGTTCCCCGGGAAAAGAGTGCTGTGATCCAGGAAGGAACAGAGCCAATCTACGGCCTCGTGATCCGGGTGAAGTGCCGGAGGTTTGAGCTCTCACTTTCCCGGGAAAGGAGGGTTGTGACTGAGGAGGAGCAGTGCCATCTACTGCTCCGAGCTCCGGGGAACGAGCCTGAGGAAGAGTCTGTCGCTTCTCCTGTGAGTGGAGCTCTGACGCGGGGATCCCACTACATGCAGCTCCGCTCCGCCCCGGTCCGCCTCCGAAAATTGCCGCAGACCCCTCGCCCACTGTCTCCGCTCCAGTCCGCTCCGCAGGGCTGCGTTGCCCCCGAGGAGTTCAAGAAGAGCATGCGCCAAAAACACGAGTTTGTGAAACAGGACGTGTTTTCTTCCTCCGCTGAGGGTAAAGAGGCTTTAAACTGTTACGAGCACGAACGTTGTCCTGTCCATGTGTCACTGACATATTATGTAGTTAACAGCCTGCTGTGTCCAAATATCAAAGAAACTTTATGTAAAACTACGAACTTTTCGTTATCTGATCAATACAAAGTACGTGCAGAGTGATTTTACTTTGTTATTCCGGACATAGTTCATTTTCTTTTTCCTGTTTGGTGCGTTTTGATTGGCGGAGATTGACTTTGACGGACTCGGGCGGAGAAGAAAATAGCCTTGATGCGTATTTTGGTCGTACGACGACGAGAGACGGAGCTGAGGCGGAGCCCTGCGCAGCGCACACGGAGGATGTGGAACGGTCTTCATTCATTAAAACAACTGCACAGTTGATCCGTCAGTCGGAACGGAGCGGAGCGGAGCGGAGATGCATGTAGTGGGATAAGCCCGTGACTCGTGTACATGCAGACCTGTCGACCCTCTGGAAGTGTTCGGTGTGGAGCATATAGTCTTCACCCGTCTGTGGAGTGAGGACAAGCACGGAGCTGGTTGAACACTTCCACTTCGACGGGGTAGACAGATCTGCGTGTACGAAGCATCAGACCAGAGCTGAGACAGACGCCTGGAGAGTAAACAGTTTATGTTTCAGACACTCATCATAAACCTTTTATATGTGCGTCTGTCTGCAGATGTCCAGGCGTCCAATCAGAAGCCTCCCTGTGGCGTCAGACTGGTACAAATGTGAACACAGCTTCACACTTTGGACTAAACTCAACACAACGAAGCGACAGAAACTCAGAATGTTCAGTTCAAATCACTTTTCTGGACGACACGGAGGAGAGAGAGAGTCACCACGAAACTGCACCGAACCGGGAGGTCAAAGGTCACAGCACCGACGCAACACGACCCGGCTAACGCTAACGTGGAGATGCTAATGCTAAAGCTATAGGCGTGAGAACTCAGAAGTGAAAGAGTCAGAATCAGACGTTTATTCACCTTCAGCTGGAACTAAAACATGTTTGTGATGGAACGTTCTGGATTCTTCTACTCACCGTTAAACACCCGGGCTCAGTTTTATGGCAGAAAACGAGATTATTCAACTAAAATCTCTCGTTTTCTGTTCCGATTGCTTCGTTTGGAGAAAAAACACGTTGGATTTTTAACAATGAACCTTCGTTTTCTCTGAACCTGAGGCTTTTTTTTCACTTTCAAACCAGAGCAGAGCCTTTAATGGAGAACACGCACTGATAGGCCACGCCCCCTGACGCCAGACCACGCCCCCTGACGCCAGACCACGCCCCCTGAACGTCCGTCTAAGGCAGAAGACCTCGACTCGATCGGAGACGTCAGAACTGTGGCTGTGTCCTCGTCGTGTCCACACTTTTGCGCCGAAAAAAAACTACAACCAGCTTTTCCCACAATGCATCTGGAGACGCAGCGAGCGCCCACGGTCACATGACTGCTCACTCTAGACCACAATGCACTGGGAGAGTCAGAAAAGCAAAGAGACAGAGCAACGAGGAGTGAAAAATGTTTGAAAATGTGAAGAGTTTGAAGAGCAGCTCCGCCCCTTTCCCTCTCCGTTACGTTCTGATTGGTCACTCAGAAAGACGGACACGCCCATTCTAGAAGGTCTGATTATTCTGTTGGACGTAGAGTTTAGATTCTGGACCCGAGCCTGAACCCACATTTCTCACTCTCGACCAGGACTTTGTTTGTTCGACTGCAGCTCTAACCGTCTTTTATTGAAGCCTCTTGTCTTTCTATTTCTATTAATTCTATTGTTTGAGTCAGCTCAGAAATCACAGCAGCAGCAGAGAAACTTGGCACAGATTTTACAAAAAGCCAATGAGATTCTTAGATTAAAGAATTACATTTTAAAAAGAGTTTTCTCTGCTGCATCAGGCGTCACTTTGCAAAAACAAACTTTTAATCCAACTTCTATTTGTCCTTTAAACTTAAGTTTTTATAAATAAAGTAGATTATTTTTTACTGTCTTTATCGCTGTAACGACCTCCTCTTTGTTCAGAACATTTGCTCTGTTATGTGTTGTTTGTTGTTTGGACGTGTTTCTTTTTGCTGCTCGAACTAATTACCCTCATGAGATTAATCAAGTCTGAATGTAGATTTACCTGGTCGTGGAAGAGACGAGAGACGAGTGTGGGAGGACTAAAGGCCTATTCATACTTCAGAAGAAGTTTGTCTGTCCCGCTCGGGCCGTAAGAACAAGAACAGAGTTGGTTTCGGCTCTGATATTCATCCATCAGCAGACACGCTGCAGCTCAACTCTAGACTGAAGGTTATTAGATTTTGAACACAAACAGCTCCGTTATTTAAGGGAGATGTTCTGTATTTTATGCGTGCAGGTACACACATGCTGGGCACTCGCTCTATCAGGTCTGTCTGTTCATCCTCCGCTGTGTTTAAAGGGACTGTACCTGATTTTTGCATCCTAAAAATGTAAACAAACAGAAATAATTAATTGTAACCTTTTTCCTTCAGGCTACATGATTTCCTCACGTAGTTAATGCATTCTGAGCTTCAGAATTGTTCATCATGATGAGTTTTAATGTTTTTTCACAGCTTTTAACAGCGAGGTGAGTCACTATGCTAACAACAAAAACAGAAAAGCTGCACACAAACGGGATTTTATTAGACATAGACAGGACTTTGGGGACTAATTTCCACCTGATTAGATACATTAACAAGGCATCAGTGCTAGAGGGAAACTGCTTTTAAATTATCTTGTTGCAAAAAAATCGAGTACAGTCCCTTTAACCTGCTGCAGAAGCAGAACCAGAGTCCTGTCCGTGCTGCGGGGGACTTTAGACCTCGTCAGTAGCTCCTTATTTTGTTTCTATTAACAACAGGTTCTGTCTGAAATGCAGGACAAATAAACAGACAAACGGTGGGACGTTCTCAGTTGAGGGTCATACTTTAAGTAAGTAAGTAATCTTTATTTGTACAGCGAATTCACACAAAGCGCTTCACAGTGAGATGAACCCCTCCCCTCCCCACTCAGTGACAGTAAACTGTCCTTGAGCAACTCAGCAGAGATTCACCTAACACCTGGCGCCTCAACCCCTAACTACCACCAAGTGTTCCCTAACATGCATGTTATTGGTTGGTGGGGAAACTGGAGGAAACCACCCAGACACGGGGAGAAACATGCAAACTCCACACAGAAAGGCCCGGCCTGAGCGGGAATCGAACCCGTGACCTTCTTGCTGTGAGGCCAGAGCGCTAACCACTCTGCCACCGTGCCACTTTACTCTGACCAGGGGAGACGAGCGGCGTGTTCAGCTGCGGGCAGGACTGGGCAGAACTGAAAAGAATCAGTGAATTCAATGAGAATCCCACCCACTTTGGAAAAAACTAGCCCATCAGAGCCGAGCTGCCGCACAGCTCTGTGAACAAAGTTCAGACGTCGGCTGAAGTATGAACTGGCCTTTAGGAGACGAGTGTGGGAGGAGCTAGGAGACGAGTGTGGGAGGAGCTAGGAGACGAGTGTAGGAGACGAGTGTGGGTGGGGCTAGGAGACGAGTGTGGAAGGAGCTAGGAGACGAGTGTGGGAGGAGCTAGGAGACGAGTGTGGGAGGAGCTAGGAGACGAGTGTAGGAGACGAGTGTGGGTGGGGCTAGGAGACGAGTGTGGAAGGAGCTAGGAGACGAGTGTGGGAGGAGCTAGGAGACGAGTGTGGGAGGAGCTAGGAGACGAGTGTAGGAGACGAGGACACAGCCTGAGTGTTCTGTGTTTGTCCCTGCAGGGCTTCTGTACTAATCTCTTACGTCTTATGGCTTTCACAGGTAAATGGCTTTTATCAGGTTGAATATTGCCTTTAGTCGTTTACAGGCCGAGCTTCGACACACAGAACGAGTCACTGAGGTGTTTCCCACGCCAGGGTTTGAGCTCACACAGTTCAGATGAAGACACGTGTGGGAGGTTTGAAGCAGGGGGTTTTTGTGAGGCTCAGAGAAGCAGCAGAACACATTTGTGACTAAAACCAAGAGTTTACAAAGAGCCGTGTTTGTGCTTTTCAGACCAAACTGCTCTTTCTAAAACTGTGTGTTTGTCTGAGTCTGACCTCAGGACTTCTGCGTTCGCTCCATGATTCTGTCACAAAGGCTCTCGTCACTGTTTCTGCTTCACAAAACTCAGGTTCAACTCTTATTTTAGCTCCGATCGGCTCCGCAGCAGGAGGTCTGACAGAGGAAATAAAAAACTCTGAGTTTAACCAGAACCAGACGTGGGACCAGTCTTTATCTTATGTAAACCTCTTTGGTCACGTATCTCTGGTAAGACTTGGGGCTTGTGATGTGCTTGTTAAGCTGCATTTCACTCCAGCCCGGCTCGGCTCAGCTCCAGGTTTGGACAGTTTCCACAGTCCTGTTTCTCTGGCACTAGTTACTCTTTAGTCCCTGTTTGGTCCTGGTTCTAACCATGGAATTATGCTCACAGGCACTTTGACGTCGTAAAAGATTGTTTTCCGTCACATCATTTCCTGAATACGGGCTAGCTAAGATCCAGACTCACCAGACCCAAGATTAAAGCCCGCGCTGAGAGATAGAACGTTTATTTTTGATTATATAAGAAAGCAAGAGAAGATTGTGAAAATGCTGTATGACTGAATAATTGTGCTCACTTTAACATTTAGAGAAACAGTAGAAGGAAAACTTCACCTGGGTGCTCAGACATTCCAGTGGGACCAGTGGCGTCGGACTGGGGGGGGGGGGGGGGGGGGTGCTAGTTTCCTCGGGGCCCAGGCTATTAAGGGGCCCCCAAAAGCAGGTCATTTTAGCTTGTGAGATAGATTGTTCTTAAATGTATTATTATTTGTGATTTCAGAATGAACATTGTGCAAAGAAAATAGTTAAATAAAGAGAAATATTAACTGGCTAAATTTTTGCGTCGAATATTATCAAGTTTTGCATTGAATATTATCAATAAATCACAACTTCTCATTCCAGCGACATTATAATGTGTCAAAAAGTCACTGGGATTTTTTAGGTTGGTTTTTGCTCAAATTTAGACTTAAAACAAGTGAGCTAAAATGTTATTCTTGTTTGTATTTATGCGAGTGAATTTAGTGGTTCCAACCCAATTATTTTGTCGCCCAAAATGCATAAATATCGGAGTTCTGCCGTCAGATATGAATCCTGCAAAAACTGTGTGGATTGTAGAATTCAATTAAATGTAGGAACTAACCCAAAGGAATTGAAAATTATAAGACTGGACTAAATAATTAAAACACAAGATTACGTACGAGGGGCCCATCAGCAAAGTTTGTACCTGGGGCCCAGAATTTGGTACTACGCCCCTGCTCGTGACACTCATGAGATCAGCGCCTAAAGGTCTGACCAATCAGCACAAGGACGGCCAGAGTGAGGGGAGAGCAGCAGCCGAGCAGAGGGACCAGAGATGGAACGGCCAGAGCGTTAAACCAGACTAAACCTAAACAGTACACGACGCGTGCACACCTGTGTCAGAAATACGCTCTGTGTCTGAGGTGGAACCAGGAGTGTTCTCTGTACTCGCACATTTGAGTGAGAAGCGTTTTCTTCTGTCAGACAAAGTATCGATAAGAGATTGTTTATTATCTGACTAGTTTCGACGGCCACTTCCGTCAGAGGCGTTTCACGTTGCCATGGTGATGTGTCTTGTTAGCTGCTGTTCACAGGCGTCAGATGTGTATCTTATTTACCTGCTCACTGTTTCTACCGTTCCACACAGAACTCAGAAACACACTTCAGGTCAGCTCCTCCTCGTTCATTTCTGCTGAAGAGGACTTGCTGCAGAACTATATTTCAGGTAGGGTTTTTCCACTTATGCTCTGGCCATGTGCACCAACAATTTAGATCAGTGCATATTTTAAAAATGATCCTACCTGAAATATGATTTTACAGCAAGTCTTTTCACTGTTTACCTCACTGAAATGGACGAGGGAGGAGCTGACCGGAAGTGTGTTTCAGAGTTTTGTGTCAAACGGTAGAAAAAGTGGGCGGGGCGAAATAAGATGAATAAGAAGACATGATGAACATCCCTAACCTAAAGCTCCTTTTTGTCCCTGCACTTGTTGTTGTTTCCTCCCCACTGAGGAAATGAATCATTCACCTCCGTGACTAGATTCTCATGAACTCTATACAGTCAAAAGAATCGTATCGTTCACCATCGTCACATCAATAATCTATGGATCTAACCAGACCAAACAGGGACTTAACAGGCTGGTGGAGTCTAGAGACCTGCATCACGGGACCCGTGAGCAAACCCTCGGATCGGGCGGTTTTAACGTTGCCTCGGGCGGGAGCGGGCGCTCAGGCCAAACACCTCGGGTCCTGAACGGACTCGCGCTCTCTCCGCTGTCTTCAAAATATTACGTAGCAAGAAAGAAATACGGCTTTGTGCACGCTGCTGGTCAACAGAGAGACACAACAAGGACACCTGCGAGGTGCAGAAACGTAAACTCACTGCTGTATTTCCTAGTCTAGCCTGCGTATCGAAGCATCATCTGTGCGTCCTTGCGCCAGCAGCAGCCGCAGCACGGACGTAAGCTTTCCCAGAAGAGTGAATGAAGGACTGGCTTTTACGCACGGGGAGATGGAGATAATACACACGGAGTTTGGGCAAGTAAAAGTGTTTGTTTAGGAGAAAACTGGAGGTGTGAGGAGCTTTGTATTTCAGGTAAGAAATACACAGACATCATGACTTTATGATTGAATGTGTCAAACGAACATAATCTCCTTGTTACAGATTATTTAGGCTGGTGCCTAATCATTTTAAAGCTAGATGCAAAGAGTTATGCAGAGTTTAGTCATTTGTGTCCGTGTTGTTATGTCCTGGGGCCGCCACGCAACCTCCGTGAAAAAAAAAAAAAAAAAGCCGGGACCCAACGGGACCCGCAGGAGCTTCTCGGGCGGGCAGGCACACGGGGGCGTCGGGATCGGCGGGATCGGTCATGAAAATCTGGTCCCGTGCAGGTCTCTAGTGGAGTCCACAGCTTCCACAATGTTTTCATAAATATACTGGTTTGTCGTGGGAGACATTGTAAAGAGTAATGGAAACACAGTCAGAGCCGAGTAGAGCGAGAAGTGCTAATGGGAAACGCACCATTAGAGACTGTTTGTCTTGTAACCATGGAGACTGTGAATGAGGACGAAGTTTGGAAATGCTACAGACTTTTTACACCTTCAGATCTTCCAGGAGAATAATGAATTAGTTGAGAAAAAGCGAAGGGGCCCTTTACATAAACCAAATAAAGTATAAAGTCCAAACACCCAGACACGGCTGAAGGTTTGCAACGTAGCATTTTAACGTTTAGTTATGTGACGTGACAGGTGTAAAAGTGTTTCTGTTTCTCACTTCACCCAGATCCTCCTGAAGCTGTTTCTGTTCCTCGTTTGGCTCAGTCAAGAGAAACGAGACCGACAGCGTCACAAACCTGTTCTCACATTAAAGACTTCTGCTGGAATATTCTAGAAAACCTGGAGTGTTTGTGGCTCTGCTTTTCCACAGATTTATGGCCCTAACTTCCTGTTTCCAGAAGAATTCCCTGCCGAGTGTTCAGTCTTCCACAAACTCCGCGTCGTCTGTGTTTTTTGTTTAAAGCGTTCACAGACTCAGACAGAAGCTGCAGTTTCTCCAGTTTCATCACAAAGTTTCAGAAGAGTCAGAGCAGCTGCGACGTCCAATCAGAATGTCCAGAAATGTCCTTAAACGTCACAGAGGAGCCGCAGAGAAAAGTCTGTCTGATTGTCAGGATCGGCTCTGGAAAAGACAAAAGAAACATCCTGAGTTTATAGGCCGATATATTCTAACATCAGTATGGACAATAAGAAAAGTTTCCAATCCGATACCACGCTGTATTAAAACAAAAATACTTACTACTTATAACTTTAATATAGCTCAAGTAGACACACACATTCGTTTCTGTGTATTTCATATGTTGCATCTAGAATGACCTGACTTTTGGACAGTCCCGAAATTCACGCATGTGTCCCAAATCCCGAATCCTGTTCTACATGTCCCGAAACTCATCCTAGCCCCGACTGACACCTGGGAGATTCTGTGCTGCGTCATTACACAGCTACACATCCACATTAACCCCAGACAGTGAGAGAGGATGTAGTGCTGCTGGTGTCTTTAAAATGCATCAATACAGTACTAGAGGTGTGAATCTTTGTGTGTCAGGCGATTTGATTCGATTCCGATTCTTGGGGTCACGATTCGATTCAAAAACGATTCTCGATTTTCGATTCTAAACGATTCTTAATTTATTTTAAAATTCATTTTTAATTTTGTTCTTAGTTGTTTTTTTCTTAATTAAAATGTTGTTAGGGCTAATTTATCACTATCTTGCAATTATTACACTTATGTTTTTGTCAAGATAACAATAATCAATGCTTTGGAATTCATTTAGCAGTAAATATAATAAATGGGTCACTGGCCCTTTAATGCAGACAAGTTGTGTAACATTACAAATGTTATGTTGTGTAAATAAGAACAAAAAAGATCCCGCACACCGTCAAACCATGCAAAGGCAATTAATCATAAAAAAGTTTTTATGATGATGCCTTTTCTTATATTTGTATATATATTTTTATATGTGAACATATGATTGTTCATTGCTTCGCCTAAATGTATTTCATTCATTTTTTGTGAACTATGTGATTTGCATTTGGATATATAACAGGGGTCGGCAACCCAAAATGCTCAAAGAGCCATTTTGGACCAAAAAAACAAAAACTGAATCTGTCTGGAGCCGCAAAAAATGAAAAAGCCTTATATAAGCCTTACAATAAATACAACACATGCTGTAAGTGTCTATTAGCTTTATCAACCTGTTATCAAAATGTAACAAAATGAACATTCATGATTAGCGTACAAGTTGCTCCAAAATGTAAGTCACACAAGCCAAAAAATACATTTGTTAGGAGGGAAAACACGTATAGATCGCACCGCGGACTATAATTGGCACTTTGGGGGGTAATTAATGACATAATTAGACACCACGAACAGACGCGGGACACGTTTATCCACCCCGCTCCTGTTTAAGATTACACAGAGGCCAAGGGCTGCGCTGAGCTGATATGAGGTAAAACTACACGACGCAGATCAAAACATGACTAAACTCTGCATAAATCAGCTCTTGAAGTCTCACTAAATCATCTGCAACAAGTATTGTGTCCATTTGACTTTCTGCGTGATGTAACTGGAGTGTAGCCTCTTACCTGACGCACAGTCCCACACATCTCTTTCTGCTGAATCCAGTTTATTTTCCACAAACCCCAGGTGTTATTTCTGTGTCTTCGTGCATTAAAAAACAGTCCTTCATTCATTCTTTGGGTAACTTTTCCTCCGCGCTGCTTGTTGTTGATCTCGAGTCCTCATCGTCATGAACAGCTAACTTTCCCCGCTGTTACCTTCCTGGTTGCGATAAAACTTCCACATTTGCAATGAAAGCAAATGATTTGGTCTAAAAACTGTTGAATCCGCTGTTCAGTCTTTCTCTTTTTCGCTTTTGGATCCATAGCCCGACGCACCTGCCGGTTTGTTTACAGCAGCGCGCAGACCCGCGGACCTGAAAGAAACACGTGTCGCCCGTCTATGACGTAAACCTTCATTGACAGGAATGTTGAAATTAAATATTTATTCTACACGTTAATCAGCATCGGAAAACTTTGTAAGTGTTTGACATATTTTTTCTCCTACACAAATTATATTAAAACGAAAAATATGTTCACACAATTTTCCACTTTTATATTTATTAGACAAGCTCCAGGGAGCCACAAGGGGGGCGCCAAAGAGCCGCATGCGGCTCTAGAGCCGCGAGTTGCCGACCCCCGCTATATAAGATGGCTTTTTGCCCTCCCCCAGCCATTTGCCTGAAGAAGACCTCATGGTCCAAACGTTGCACAATTAAATACCTTGGCATGGTTTAACGGTGTGCGGCTACTCCCACTTTATCCAACGCACCCTCATCACATTGATGTGCAAAGTCCCTTGTTCTTTCTTCTATGTTGTGTAAATAAAAACGTTGTGACTATATTGTTTTCTTACATGTCAGTTCACAATTTTCATTTCTTGTGAAAGTTAAAAGTTAAATAAACTGATAGCCTACTTGATCCAGCAAAACGATAAAAAGTCTTGTCTGGATGTAATTTCAAGCGTCTCAAAATGAAGTTTGTTTTGCTTTTCTTCCGGTTCTCTGGTGGAGGAATATTTACAACATTTCTAAACAAAATGGCTGTTTCTGAATCAGTTCTTTTATATTTTGTAGTTCTTTTGTCTTTACAACTTTATGAGACTGAATTCTAACAAGTTGCACTTTTATACTTCATATGAGATGTTTTTTAGACTGATTTGTGTCTAACATGAACAAACCCTTCTCCTTCATACCAAACAGAGTCTCAGAGCTCGTCCTGCAGACACAGAACCTCCACGGCGTTACTCGGACCCTGGAAAACTCCCCCGATCACAAACATCATGGAGTCGGTTTGGACCAGAGCCGGAGAAACATCGAGCTGTGGGCATCGGAGACAAGTGTTCCCAACGACGCTTCACCGGGTTAAAGCTCTCCACCGACGCCAGAGGAGAAGGCTCGTTACCTGGAAGAGAGAGAAACACAGAAATACAGACTTTAGACGCCAGGGAGATGGCTTGTTACCTAAAGGACAGAGAGAACACACAACAGACGTTAGACGACAGAGGAGACAGAAAACACACTCCAGGCCTGTTCAGTCAAACTCCTCTAAGCTCCGCCCTGTGAGCCTCAAGAACTGCTTCCACACTGTTGTTATGTAGATTTTCATCACAGAAAGCTGATATTTCACACCTTCCTCACATCAGCCTGACCCATGGTACAGTCCTGATGCACAAACCTGAAGGACCTCAGCACCCTCTGGGTCTGACTCTGTTCACTGTGAAGCAGGAGCACTTGTCATCGTGCCGTTAGCAGAGGAGTTTGCACGTTTGAGAAATGATCCTGAGATTTGAATCATTCTCTTGTGGCTTTGACCTGGTCAGCAGCTCTGTCTTTCCATCATTAATCGGGCCTGAAATGCAGGACAGCAGTTCAGAGGAACAAAGGAACAGGAGGAGAGACCTAACAAACAGCACGTTCTGCCACTAAATACTACGGGAAGCACAGAACTTTAAAAGATCCTGCATTCTCTGAGAAATCCTGGTCAAAATTATCCAGTCAGACAAAGTTCTGCTCAGCTCATGTGTTCAGAACAAACTGAAAGAACGGCCGGACAAAGGCTGTACAAACATGACACTGTTCGGTCCTTTTAACCGCAGCAGGTCGGACAAAGTTACTTCTAATGAGGCCTTAGGATTTCAGGACAATCAGACTGAGGCGTTCCCCTCGACATAAACTTTAAACTGCAGAAGTCTTAAAGATCTATAATATCTAAGACATAAGAAGTATAAAAGTAAGAACTTAGTGTTTTGTGAGGCTCATAAAAACCATCCCAATCTTCGCCTGGCCGAGCCGCTCTGCTGCAGCTGAAGTGTGAGCTTATCTTCTGCACACTTCACACTCTCAGCCTGCGCCTCTAGAACCCTAAAACCTGCGTCCACGTTTGAGCCTGAAAATGTCCCTGCAGGCTCCTGTAGTTTCACACGGCGAGGAGTCGAGCTTCGCTGTGTCGGGTTTCACTCAAACTCTAAACTTTAGGTTTTAAATAAGGAATGTAGTTTGGTTTCTATGATGATGTTCTGTGAGAATAAACCATCACGACCGTCCTCACAACAGAAAACAAACACGTTTAAGACAAAGACAATAGAGACACAAGTCTGTGGTCACTAAGTTTCTGAATCTTCTCTCATTTTTGTGACTTTCTCTTCAGGCTTTTGTTCTGTTTTACATCGATTCATTTAGATGCAAATTCTGTTCAATTACCTCAGCGTTCTCACATCTGCAGAGAGTCAAACAAACAAACAAACAAACAAACTCATCACTGTCAGACCCAGATTTCTGTTTTTGTGATGAAACAGAAACAGGTTCAGACAGTTCAGTTCAGATGATTAACCTGTTTCCTCTCTCTCTCTCTCTCTCTCTCTCTTCCTCTCTCTCTCTCTCCTTTTTCTTCTTCTCCTTTCTCTCCATCTGTCTTCTTGCTCTCTTTACCTCTCTACCTCCTCAATCCTTTTTCCACCCCCTCCACTTTCTCTTTTTCCTTCTTCTCTCTTTCTCTCTCACCTTCATCTCTCTCTCTTTTTTCCTCACTTTCTTTCTCTCTCGCTCTCTCTTCCTCTGCCCTTACTCTCCTTCCTTCTCTCCACTAAAACCTCTCTTTCCTCTTCTCCCTCTCTCTCCTGCCCTCCACTCACTCCCTCACACCCCAACCCTTATTTCTTTTCTCATCCTCTTTCTTCCCCCCTCACCCCTCCTCTTCCTTCCCCTTTTTTATTCTCTTTCTCTCTCTTTCTGTCCTCTTCTCCTCTCTCTTTGTGCCCCATCCCTAACTCTTCTCTTCCCTCTCTTCCCTCTCCTACCCCCTCTCCTCCCCCCTCTCTCCCTCTCTTTCTCTCTCTTCTCTTTTCTCTCTCTCTCTCTCTCTTGTCGTGGTTTCCATGGCGACAGGCGTCACTTGGTGTTTCCTCGTGTCAACTCAGAGGTTATTTAGACGTAAAACCTCCACAGCTCCACAAACTCTAACACATTTCATGATTTACTTTTATATTTTATATTTTGATATTTTGATATTTTTATATTCTATGATTCGTCTGATTGTGTCCTCCAGGTTTTCACTCGACTCGTTTTCTGCTCTTTTCTACCAGTGTGACAAGCTTCACTGCACTTTCACTCTCTCTCTCTCTCCTCAATATTCCCCTCTCTCTCTCTCTTTCTCTCTCCCACACTCGTACCTCTCCTTTTTTCTCCCCTTTTTCAATATTGCTTCTTTGTCCCTTTCTCTTTTTCCCCTTTTCAATTCTCTCACCTCCTAACCTTCAACTGTCTCTCCTCCTTCCCTCTCCCCTTTTCCCTCATTGATTCTCTGTCTCTCTTTCTTTCTCTTTCTTCTTCTCCTCTCTCTCCCCCTCTCTACCTCCTCAATCCTTCTGTCTATCTCCTTCATTTCTCTATTTTTCTCTCCTCTCTCTTTCTCTCTCACCCCCACTTCACCTCTCTCTCTTATTCTCTCTCTCTCTCCTTCACTCTCTCCTCAATATTCTTCCTCTCTCGCTCGCTCTTCCTCTGCCCTTTCCTCCCCTTTCTCTCTCTCACTAAAAACCTCTCTCTTCCTCTTGTCCCTCTCTTTCCTGCCTTCCACTCACTCCCTCACTCCTTCTTCCCCCAACCTCCCATTCCTTCTCTCTCTTTTTCACATCCTCTCACACTTCTCTCTTTTCCTCCTCTCTCTCTTTCTTATTCTTTCTCTCTCTCTCCTCTCTATCTCCTCAATCCTTCTGTCCACCCTTTCTTTTTTCCTCCTCTCTCTTTATCTTTCTCACTCTCTCTTCGCCTCTACCCTCTCCCTCTTTTCCCTTGTTGCTTCTCTCTCTCATTCTTTCTCTCTCTCTCACTCTTTCTTTCCCCATCTCTCTCTCTCTCTTGTATCTCTCTCTATTTCTCTCCTCTCCTCACCACCAAGTGGCGGGGCAGAATAAGGTGAGTATAAGTTTAAGTTTATTCTACTTTCCTTGACACATAGAAGCCTCTCTTTCACTCTACTCTCACACCTCTTTTTCTACCCTATTTCACTCTTGCTCTGTTTTTCCCTTCTCTCTCCCACCCCTTCTTCCCCTTTTCGATTTTCTCACCCCCTTTCCTTCACATCTCTCTCTCTTTTCACCCCTTTTCTCTCTCACTAAAATCCTCTCTCCTCCTGTCCACTCCACTCACTCCCCCACTCCTTCTCTCTTTTTCACATCCTCTTCTTCTCACTCTTGCTCTCTCTCCCTCTCTTCCCGCCTCCACTCACTCCCTCACTCCTTCTTCCCCCAACCCCCATTCTTTTCTCTCTTTTTCCACATCCTCTTTCTCCTCCTCTCCTCCTCACTCTTCTCTCACTCTTTTTTCCTCTTTCTTATCTTTCTCTCTCTCTCTCTTGTTTTCTCTCTCCCTCTCAATCCTTCTGTCCACCCTTTCACTTTCTCTTTTTTCCTCCTCTCTTTCTCTCTCACCCCCTCACCGTCACCTCTCCATTCTCTGTCTCTCCCTCCCTCCCTCTCTTTCTCTCTCTCTTTTTTCCTCCTCTCTCACTCTTTCTCTCCCCATTTCCCTCTCTTGCCTCTTTCTCCCTCTCTCTTTCTCTTCAACCTTTCTACCCTTCTCTCTCTCCCAGTTTCTCTCTCTCTAAAATCCTTTTTGTTCCTCCTCTCTCTCTCTCTCTCCTCAGTATTCCCCTCTTGCTCTTTCTCTCTACTTCCCACACCTCTCCCTCTCTTTTTTCTTCCCTTTTTCACTCTTGCTCTCTTTTTCCCTCTCCTCTCACCCCTTCTTCCGTTTTGATTCTCTCACCCCTTTCTTCACCCTTCCCTCCTCTCTGACTCTTCTTTCTTTCTCTTTTATCCTTTCTTTCTCTCTCTCTACCTCCCCAATCCTTCTGTCTACCCTTTTCCCTTGTTGATTCTCTCTCTCATTCTCTCTTTTCTCCTACTCTCTCACTCTTTATCTCCCCATCTCTCTCTTCTCTCTCTCTCTTTTCTCTCTCTCTCCTGCCTTCCACCTCCTCACTCCTTCTTTCCTCCAGGCTTCATCTTTTTCCTCTCTTTTTCCTCCTCATCTCCCCCTCACACTCTTTTTCTCTTTCTGCCTCTCCTTCCTCCACACTCCTCAATATCCCTCTCACTCTCTCTTCACCCTCCCCCCCCTCCTCACTTCTCTCCTCTCCCCCTCTCTCTATCTCTCTCTAAAATATTTTCTGTTCCTCTTCTCTCTCTCTTCTCTTTCTCTTTAATATTCTTTCTCTTCCTCATTTTACTTTTTCTCTCTTCTCTTTTTATTTCTTCTCTCTCCTCTTTCTCATCCTCTTCTCTCCTTTTCTCTCTTTCTTTCTTCCTCTTCTCCCACTCTCTTTTTCTCTCTCCACCTTCTTTCTCTCTTCTCACTTTTTCCTTCTCTTTTTCTCTCCCTTTCTTATCTCTCTCCTCTTTCTCTTCCTCTTCTCACTGCCCCCCCCCTCTTCCCTCTTTCCCTCTCTTCTTTCACTCTCTTTTCAGACTTCTTTATCTTTCTTTGCTTCACATTTTATCTTGTCTAAAAGTCTCAAAAGTCAAACTTCAGACCCGCCCAGTTCCCAGGAAAACTCATGATGAAGTTGAGTCCAGGTCCAGGTCTGAGTCTAGTCCAGGTCTGAGTCTGAGTCCAGGTCCAGGTCTGAGTCTCTGCGTCTCTGGATGATTATTTTCTGTCTGGTTTATTTGAATGTGACAGGATGTTTACCTGCTCCAGACACTGACTTAATCCTGTTTGTTTATTTCACACGTCGCAGCTCCAGAGGATTTATGAGGACCTCAGTAATTACATGTGTGTGTCAGAGTGTGTTATGTCCCTGTAAGTGTGTGTGTTATTCATGAGTGTGTGTGTTTGTGCTGTGGACGTGTCTGAACCTGAATTACATTTGTGATAATAGACCTTCTCCTGCCGCCGCTGCTGTGGTTGGACAAAGGGACATTACTGAACAAAAGCGTCAGAACGGTTTATTATAATTCAAGTCCTGCAGCTGCAAAGAGACTAAAATGGTCCAAATGTAAAACCTGAACAGACTGAGGTTTAGACAAAGAAGACAAAACGACTGTCAGTCAAATCTCTGGACATAAACTGTCTAAAATAATGTGACCAAGCTCAGGTTTTAAAGGCACATATACACTGACTGTTTTAATCTGACTCTAAATGTTCTTCTTTGTCACAAACTCAGCTGCAGTCGTGTCTGTGAGAAACTGTTCTTTCTGCTCTGACTCCGGCCTCACACTGACTCCATGGTCCCTGATCCAGGTCCTGATCCAGGTCCAGGTCTTGATCCAGGTTCCCTACATTTTTTTTTTTTCTTTCTTCTTTGTTTTTGGTTTGTGTCAACATATTCTCATGTCTTGTGTGTAAATAGAGGTTCTGCACTGACATCACTTTATTCCAAAAATGCTCCTCAACCTTTAGAATGAGGCATTCCTTCAGTGTGTTTCTTTGTTGTCGTGGCAACGGCTTGTCTGTAACAACAGTTGATGATTTAGGACATTTTCACTGCAACAAACGGACTTAAAAACATATTTTTAAGAAGAAAAAGTCATAAGTTCAACTGGTGTTGATTTTAATGTCTGATAAATGTGAAAGCTAAAGTTTATCTGCTTGCTACAACTGTTGACTTGATTTCTCTGGTAAATGGTAAATGGTCTCTATTTATATAGCGCTTTTCCACCTTACAAGGCACTCAAAGCGCTTTACAGCCAGGGATCCACTCACCCAGTGTACGCAGACACTGAGGCAATGTGGGTTAAGTGTCTTGCCCAAGGACACAACGACAATCTACTCCTGTCGTCCCACTGTGGCACCTGGTGTTCCGGGGTCTCCCATCCAATACTAACCAGGCCCTTTCTTGCTTAGCTTCTGAGATCTGACGGGATCAGGCTTTGACAAACAGGTATGGCCTCTGTTTACATGTCAGTTACAAACCCAGTGTCAGTAGACTTGTGGTGGGTTGAATTTGTTATCAAACTGTAGTTTATTTTTGTGTGAGAGCCTCTCGTGTCTCCAGAACCAGTGTGAGCCTGAGAAAACACTGCTCTGAGTAGGGCTGCATGACATATCGATATGGAATTGATACCGCGATATTGACAACTGCGATTAGCTAATCGCAAAAGCCTCGATATTCCTCCTTTTCTTACGCAGTATTTTTTTATGTTATTGGACACAGTAGAACTACGAAAGTAAACACAGCAGCACAACCAGGGCTCTCAACTTTTATTTTGACTTGGAGTGAGATTTTTTCGTGAGGGTGCATATCATTCACAGTTCTAGGTGGAGTGAGGCTCTGAAATCTACATGAAGAATTTGTAAAGCAGCGACCTAATTAGAAGTCTGTTTTTCAGTGGTTGATGGGCATCAGACGTATTTCAACGTGGGGAAATCATGTTGTACAGGGTGAAAAGAATGAGCGGGGGGTCTGGGGGTCCTCCCCCAGAGATTTTTGAAAAAACAAACACATTTTGGTGCATTTTGAGACATTTTAGAGGCTTCAAGTGGCTGGAAAAGTGAGACTAAAATTGTCGTATTGGATAACACTTTCGATTACTCTGTTGAGCCTATTTTATATATATATATATTAAAAAAAAATTAAAACAGGTGTTCAAACAACCAAGTTAATAAAAGTTAAATGGCAATTAGGCCTTCTGTTCATGTGGCCCTGAGGGGTCAAATCTGGGAGTTCCCCAGGAGATTTTGGTCAAAATATATGTAGTTTCCTGCAATCTGAATGTTTTAACTAACAGATCCTATTTTCTAGCAGGTTTACACTAGCACAAAGTCAGCTGTTTGTTAGAGAATTTCACCTCATAATTTCTACTTATAGGCCTTCACATGTCCAAATCCTGTGTCAGTGGTTTACAGTGGAGTCCTAATTGTCTTTGTTCTGTCCTGCTCAGTGAGAGACATTATAGTGAGGGGGCTTCAGACTGCAGCTCCTGGTTTTGCAGATGTTCAAACTGCAGGTCCTGAGACTGCAGCCTCCAGCTCTACCTCTGCTGGCTTTAGAGCTGCCTCTGTCTGTGAGCTGCTGCTACTTCACAGTGGACAATGCACATAGGCACCTCACACAAACAGTTCTGCCCAAAACTTTTGTGCAGACACTTGTGTTTGTTATATTGTTTTTTCTATTCAGGATATGGATCAGGATTTTGGATCTCTGTGCATCACCATATTTACTTTTACTCATCCTCACATTTCAGTAAAATTAGAAAGTAAAACCACAGTTTGGGACATTCTAAATGTTGAATACATTTTATGGCATAATTTGAAAAAAAAACTTTTTTTTATCAAAATAAACATGCGTGGGCCCTCCTCCTCCAGGGCAAATAACAGTCCATTTTGTGGCCATACAAGTCTGTTCAAAGTAAAAACACTGTGTTTTTTTTTATTATTATCTATTTGGTGTAACAAAGACATAAAAATATCAGAAACATGAAAGTAATATAACATTGGAATTATTATTTGGAAGTTTTTCATGTTAGCTGCGGAGCCCCCACACCCCCTTTAAAGGTCCTTAAATCCCTTTCAAACGGCCCTGCACTTCCCAGCGCAGACCGTGGATACAGTGTCAGCCTTTATGCAGCAGTGACAGTGGAGCTGGGGCTGTAGAGGCTCTAAAACTCCACAGACTTTACAAACTTGGATCAGGACGTCTGAACTCACACTTAGTATCACTTTTACGTGTCCTGTGTCCTGGGACCGTGAATGAAATGGTCCACAGACTCCGCGCGCCCGCCCCATGAAATTAATGGCATTTTCAGTAAAGCGCAGAAACAATCATAACTCCGTGAATCTGAGGTCTATCTCTGTGAAATAAAGAGTAGGTGAAAGCTTGTGAGCAGTAGAGTGTCGCTGTGGGCTTCAAAACACTCATAAGACTGAGAATTTCTATGTTTTAGCTTCAGTAGGCGAGATGAGAGATGCTACGCGGCAGCAGTACACACATGTGGCTCTCTCTCTGATGTCGGGTTATGTGACGTGAGGCCGGTTATAAGGAGCTGTCAGTAGGACAGACCTACATTGAGTCTGGGGGTGCAGAGCAGACAGAAAAGAATTAAGAAAATGCAGCAGACTTTATGGGGCAGCATCTCTTCTCCTGCCGCCGCTTGGACAACACAGACTATTGCCACAGTCTTTAATTCTGCGCTATTTGCTGTTAATGACACGACTCTTACGTATGAGGGACTGCTCAGCTGTTTGAACGATGTTATTTGGCTGCAATTGGGTTCAAAGAGTGGATGAGAAGAACCTAAATGCACCTCAAACACCATAAATTCTATACAGGACCGGAGTGGGACTCATTTTCAGCCCGGGAAAATTTTTAATGGACCCGAACTCTGACAATATGACAAAATGTAAATATGTATGCAATTATTCATATTATTTTTTTACTTTCTTTATAGGTGCTCAAAATGAATGGGTTATTACATTTAGACACAGACACTGTAAGCCCTTTATTAAAGGTTTTTTTAATATAATATGGTTTTGATGTAATTTAGGGGGGTCTGGGAGGAGAATTTTTAAAAAAAAATTCTGTGGCAATTTCCTGCTTTTTGGTGAGTTTTAGATGTGATATTCTTATTATGTGATGTAATTTTTACTATAAAAAACATGAGTCAGTTTATTAACAATATAATTATTATCAAATTCTAATATCAATTTAAAATTTTTTATGTTAGATGAGCCCCCCCTTTAAAGGTCCTCCTTTTTTTTAAACCGGTCCTGCTCCTCCCAGCGCAGACCGTGGAGGCACAGACGCAGCAGTGACAGTGGAGCAGGAGCTGTAAAAGCTCTAAAAACAACACAGCCTTCACAAACGTGGATCAGGGCGCTTGAACTCATGTTTAGTATCACTTTGACATCTCCTGTGTCTTGGGACAGTGAATGAAATGCTTTCTAACGTCCCGTCAAATTCCGCGCGCCCGCCCCATTGAAATGAATGGAAATTTTCAGTAAAGGCGAAAACAATCATAACTCCGTGAATCTGAGGTCTATCTTGGTGAAATAAAAAGTGTCTGAAAGCTTGTGAGTAGTAGAGTGTCACTGTGGACTTCAAAACACTCGCAGGGCTCAGGATCTCTATGTTTTAGCTTCATTAGGCGGGATCAGCCAGGTTACAGCACAGCAGCTTTACACACATGCGGCTCTCCCTCATGTCGGCGAGAGGGAAAGAGAGAGAGCGTGGAGGCGCAAATGTTTCTGAATGAGCCAAAGAGCCGCACTAGCTCTGATTGGTCAAGAACCGCATGCGGCTGGCAACCCTCGGGTATACATTTGAGACTATTTAACTTTGGTTAAAAAAAAAAAATTGTGTCTGATTTTTTTAGCGTGAGAAATGCCAGGTGTGGCGTGGAGAGCGTGTGAAGGAGGTGAATTGCGTGTGTCACACGGTCATTGCGTGAGAGTTGAGAGCCCTGAGCACAACATTGACAGGCTTTTAAACTGCACAACACGACTAAACAAGTCTCTATAAACACTGCTTTCATGACTGTTCTAGTGCGTATTCAATAAAACCACTCATAAATAAAGAGTCACGTTTTACAGATGCTGC
>CM076414.1:24533576-24556076 GCA_038363315.1 Mugilogobius chulae
AAATGGAGCTGAAACACACATCTGTCCATGTGATTAAAAAACACAAACATGCAGCGTATTTGTCCTTAATCTAAAAAATACATCTATATATAAAGTATTTATTTTAATTTTCTACTCCTTGAAAGAATTCTTCTGAGCTGTAAACTTTAAAAGCCCAGACTCATCATTACCTCCAATAAAAACTGGACTTTTGAAGCAGATTTTTCTCTTCTAAAATGTTTTGTCGTCTTTTATCCTGAAACTTAAAAACCTCCAGAGTCCACAGAAGGTGGATGTTTCCTGCCTGTTTTCTGCGCCGCCTCATTATCTGGTCGTTATTAAAGACGATTTAAACGACTCGACGCTCGTTTGGATTTTTACAAAGAAGAATAAAACTCACACACAATTATATCCTCCTGACCTTTTCTCCCAGAATAACACCACAGTCTGAAGAAACTCTCTCTCTCTCTCCCCTCCTTCCCTCTCCCTTCTCTTTCTTTCTTTATGTCTCTCACTTCTCTCTCTCTTCTTTTTCTCTCTCTTCTCTCTGTATTCTCTCTCTTTATTTGGAGATTTTGGAATTTAGATATTGATTGTGTGCCACATATTTAATGAATGATGAGCCCGTGGTCCTGTGTTTATTCAGGCCAGTTCTCATTTCTCTTGATGGCGAGCTACGGAATCAGCCTTGAGCCCAAACCTGAAGACTTCTCTCTACTGAACTGCACCTACCCTTTTTTTCCTCATTGCCTCACACCTCACTTGTTCGGTTTACAGTACAACATCCTACCTCAGCTTTAAATGGACTTTTGCACTTTTCGTAATCAGATTGCGCCTGTGGGGGGTTGTGGGGCGAATGAACTTTACTGCTCGGATCGTTGCTAACTATCATTGTGAACCACAATCCTGCATATTGTTTTTTTTGTCTTTAATATATATTATATATATATATATTTAATATATATTACTATATATTTATATATATATTATATATATATATATTATATATATAATTTATATATATATATTAATTTATTAAAGCAAAATACTTGCCTCTGTTACTCTCCTTAGTGAGTCGTTTCTAGCCTTCTGTTCTAGCCAAACATCTACAATTCCTACTGTCAGAGTTAAGCCTTAACGAACCAAAGAGCAGAGTGTTTCCCACAGGATGAGACCCAGTACTGCAGGACTTTAAATCAGCTATGAAACGTTGTCTATAGAGGGATTTTTGTTTCTCCACACGGGCGATGTGCACACACTCGTCCTGTAGAAAGAGCCTCCACACATCGACACAAACAGTGGAAACAAGTCAAAAAATGCTCCGTTGTCAGCCAACGTCAGGAGTTTATCACTTTGTGAAAACAAAAGTTCTGCTGCTAAGTTACATTTATGGATGAAATTTGATCCTACGACCTTAGAAGTTACATTCAGGTGAGTGAGAGAAAAACGTTATCTAAGCTTCAGGGACAGACGTCTGTCAGACCGGTTCATACCTGATTGAAAGCAGCTGCTGTCGTCCCGTTTCGTTGTTTAATTCAAACAAGTTTCCCAATGTAAACAAATGGAGAAGCACGCTTTCTGTTAGGAGCATGTGTAGTAGGGCGGAGAGTGACGTCGACCCAAAATCCCTCTATAAAAGCTCCTGACTCTGATACATGCAAATGACAAAACTACAAAAGAACCTTAACATTCATCACTGCAAACAACAGCACAAGAAAAACATTACAAGTCTGCGCTTTTGCTATTTCTGTAACAACACAAATATAATGAATATGTTGTTACACAAACATCATGAATACATTTGTCTATAATAAATAACGTTTATTCACCTGATTTTCTCACCTCACATTAAAATCAAACATTGATATTTTTCCTTTGTTTTTTGTTTGTCATAAGCAGCCGTGTTGATTTTCACCCCTGTCCCTGATTGGCTGATTCATCTGTCAGTCACGCCCACCGTAACGCGGTGACCAGACCACAGATGTCTGGATTTCAAGCAACAAAATCAGCTCTCATAATTGTAATCGTTCTCACATTCAGTCGTGAACACTTCTCTACAGTCTTGTTGTTGGTGACAAATGCAGCTCTGAGACTAGAATCTATCACACAAACTCTCTTCCTCTCTCTCTCTCTCTCTCTCTGTTTCAGACGATCTCTCTCTCTCTTTTATGGACCAGTCTTTGTAAACAGATAAATCTAGTGAAGTTGTTGTATTTTGTTCGTCCAATCGCAGCAGAGATGAGTGATGTCACTGCAAACTGTCCTGACAGAAACGATTCTGTTTCTGCTGAATCATGGACCAGCAAACACTTTACATTCACTCCCTCTCACTCTCCTCTCCTCTCTCCACTTCTCTTCTCTCCTCTTCTCTCCCTCTCCCCTCCCTCCTCTCTCCTTCACTCCCTCTCTCTCTTTTCTTCTCTCTTTTCTCTCCTCACTCCCCCCTCTCATATCCCTCTCCTTCCACTCTCTTTCTTCTCTTTCTCTTTCTCTCCCTCTCCTTCTTTCTTTTTCTTCTGCTTTGTCTTTACTCTCTCCCCCTCTCCTCACTCTCTTCTACCTCTCTCGCTTTCTCTCTTTTTTTACTGTCGTTACACTGTTTCCTCTCCACTTCTCCTTCTCTTCACTCTGTCTCCCCCTCCTCCCTCCTCCCTCCTCCCTCCCTCCCTCCTCACTCTCCTCTTCCCCTCTTTTCCCTCCTTTCCCTCTCTCTCTCCTCATTCTTTCTCTACCTCTCTCTTTCTCTCCTCTTAATTTCTCTTCCTTTCTCTCTCTCTCTTTCTCTCCCTCCTCCCTCCGTATCTCTCTTCTCTCCTCTATCCCTTCACTCCGCTCGCTCTATCTTTCTATCCTCTCCTCTCTCTCTCTCTCCTTCCTCTCTCTTTTCTCCCTCTTTTCTCTTCTCTCCTCTCTCTCTCTCCCTCCTTCCTCTCATCATCTCTCTCCCTCCTTCCTCTTCTCTCTCCTCTCTCTCTCTCCTCTTTGTTTTTTCCGTTTCTTCTGGCCCACAGCCCTGATTCTGATGGAATTGGCCCCAAAACAAAAACAGTCCAGCAGAAAGAAAAGAAAGAGAGAGGAAGAGAAGAATGAGAAGAATAACCTTAGCAGAGAGAGAGAGAGAGAGATGAGAGAGAAGAGAGAGAGAGAGCAGCAGGGAGAAGGACAGAAAGGTTAACTTTTATGAGCTAGAAAGAGGTAAACAAAGCAGAAGAGGAAAGAGAGAGATTAATAAGACAGAGAGGTTAACCTTTAAGTGAAAGAGAGAGAGAGTGACTGAAGAGAGAAGAGAGAGAAGAGGGAGAGAAGTAAGTCCTGACCTAATCCTCGATGGCGATGACTCTTCTCCCATGAAACCGGACGCAAAGTCGGCTCTCTTTTCTCTCATCCGGGACGTCCGACTGGGCTTCAGCCACGAACCTGAAGAGAGAAAGAGAGAGGAGAGAGGGAGAAGAGGAGGAGAGGAGAGGGAGAGAGGAGAGGGGAGGAGAGAGGAGAGAGGGAGAGAGGAGAGGGGAGGAGAGGAGAGGGGGAGAGAGAGGAGAGAGGAAGAGAGGGAGAGGGAGGGAAGGGAGAGGATTGGGAGAGAGAGGATGAAAGGGAAGAGAGAGGGGGAAGAAGGGAGGGGGTGGGGAGAAGAGAGAGACAGAGAGAAGAGAGGGAGGGAGAGGGGGAGAGGGGGGAGGGGAGGAGAGAGAGAGAGAGAAGAAAGAGAGAGAAAGAGAGAAGGAGAGCAGAGAAAGGAGGAGGAGAGAGGGGGGAGAGAAAGAGGCGAGAGAAAGGGAGAGGGGAGGGGGAGGAGGAGACGAGAGGAGAAAGAGGAGAGGAGTGATGAGAAAATAGAAGAGGGTCAAGGGATGAAGAGGGGAGAAAAGCCGAGAGAGGAGGGAGAGGGTGGAGAGGTTGAGAAAGAGAGAGAAGAAGAGAGAGGGGAAAGAGAGAGTGAGAGAAGAGGGGAAAAGAGGAAAGGGTAGAGGGGGAAGAGAGAAGAGAGGAGGGGTGGAAAGAGAGGGAGAGAAGGAAGGAGGAGGGGAAGAGGAGAGAGGGGCGGTAAAGAAGAGGAAGGGGATATATAAGAGCAGATGAGGAGAAGGGGAGGGGGAAGAGAGGGGAAGAAAAGGGAGATAGATAAGAGGAGTGAAAAAAAGAGAGAGTGAGGGAAAGAGAAGAGTAAGAGAGAAGACAGAGCGGGAGAAGGGAGAGAAAAGAGAGAGGAGGAAGAGAGGGGATATAGAGAGGGGAAAGGAAGAGAGAGGAGAGAAAAGGGAGAGGGAAAGAAGAGCGACATTAGAAGAGAGAGAAGGAAGAGGAAAAGGGGGAAGAAAGCAGAATGAGAGGGAGGAGAAAAGTTCGAGTTCAGAGAACTGCTGCAGGCAAGTGATTTCTCAGTAAGTGTGATCGCTGCTGCAGGTCTGAGGAGCCGATCGATAGATCAATAACCTCTTCACTCTGTGTGTTTAAGCTTCTAAACAGGTCAGAGCTGCAGCACAAACTTTCAAAACCACAAACTCCCCGTTAGTTTACAGAACGTCCAGCTACGTCACACTTTAGTAACATTTTTCTCTTGTTTTGCGAAAGCTCTTTCATTTCATTTTTCACTAACAATCTCTTTTCATCAGGAAATAATAAAACAACAATAAAACTTCATATTAGGATTTGCACCGATCCAGCTTTTTCAGTCCGATCCGGGATACTTTAGAATTAAGGCATAAGGCCTATACCCGATATCAACCGGATACTTGTGGTAAGGACTGAATAGAATCTTTTTTCTTTTTCCAAGCATAATACTTTTGATCATTAAAGTGTTATTTATACTTATAAGTCAAAACTAACAATTAGAAGAAAGAGAAAGAGAGAGAGAGAGGAGAGAAGAGGAGAAGATGCAAGAAGAGAGAAAGAAAGAGAGGAAAAACAAAAAAAAAAAAAAAAAAAAAAAAAAAAAAAAAACGTGAAGAGAGAGAGAAAGAGAGAGAGCACGAGGAAGAGAGAGAGAAAAGAAAGAGAGAGAAGAGAAGAAAGAGAGAGCAGAAAGACAGAACGGAAGAAAGAGAGAGCGCTGGAGAGAGAGAGAGAGAAGAAGACAGAGAAAAGAGAGAAAAAGGCGGAGGAGAGAGAGAAGAGAAGAAAAGATAGAGAGGGAAAGAGAAGAGCGCGAGAGAGGAAAGAGAAAGAAAAAAAAAGAAGAGAAAGACAGCAGTAGTAGAGAGCAAGAGAGAAATTAAGAGAAGAAATAGAGAAAGAATGAGAAAGAGAAAGAGAGAGGAGATGAGACGAGAAAGAAAGAAAAGAAAAGAAAGGAAAGAGAGAGAAAGAATAAAATGTCAAACATTATGAGACATTCTGATCAACATCTGACATAAATCAGACATCATTATGTCCAATTTAACACAACTAGGATATCGGCTGAACCGATTATCAGGACCGATACTCGATCCCCAGTATCGGATTCGGTGCATCTCTACTTCATATAACCAGATAAACAGCAGGAACACTGAGGCTTCTCTACTTTTATACTTTAGGATCACACACACTCAAAAAAAAGCTTGAATAAAAGCATGTTTTTTAGTTTAGATGTTTAAATATCTGTCCCAATAGACCCTTTGCATGTTAGTTAACATTACGTCAAATTCTGGTGGGCGGGAGCTTAGCCGAAGCAAAAGACGAGTTAGCCTCCATTCTAAACCAGTGAAACAGCTCGTTTTTGGAGGGATTTAAAAACACAACAGCAAGAAAAATGGTCAGATTCTGGTTGGAACTGTCAGGAGTATTATATATGACTACTCTGTGACCTGACACAGAACTTTAGTTGAATTATTTCTGACGGAATGGAAGCATTTTAGTCTGAGTTTGTGTGGTTCATCTTGGATCAGATCTGCTTCTTTCCAGATGAAAGAGGGTGATTTTTACATTTTGTTTGAGGTTCGCTTTACTTTGCTAAACACAGTAGTGACTAATTAATACCGTCTTAACAGTTCCATTGTGCTCTGACAGTTAATGCTAAATATGCCAATGTGTGAAACCTCCCATTAGCTTCAGAGACACAACATTTACTAGTCATTATTTTAAGATTAATTTAGTCAAAATGTGCTGCATGTAGCTCTGAAAATCTGTAGCTCTCATCAAAGGCTTTGTTAAAGTAGAAAATAAGAGTCTTGTGAGTAAAACTTGAATGATTGACAACAGTACAGTATTTATTAGCTAGAATTCTAAATAAAACAGATCAGTTTGAGAATGAAACTGCACCTGTGACTGGATAAGGTCAGACTCACTTTAGACACAAAGATCTTTGTCACAGTTCACAACAAAACAACATTTAACCACGATAAAACTTTGAACTTTTAGTGCCCTTTTTGGTTTTTTTGCCTCCAGCTGGAGCTGTGACGTCACCGTGACGTGACATGAAAAGGGCTATAGAAATAAATAATAAAAACGTGTAATTTTACATTGACTGGGATTACACGGCCACAAATGAACTTTGATTTGGGAGGAACCGCTTCTGTTTATTTCCTTTGCGTTTTTCCTCACATTTTGGCATAAAACACGGACGGTGCACCTTTAAATAAAAGGTTTTTGATTTTGATTGTTGAGGAAAATATTTGGTGGAAATTACACTGGAAACGTCTAAAATCTCATAAAACAACAACAACATTAGCAACAATGTCCTTGGTTTTAAATGACTAAACAGAATCCGGCGACTGAATCATACACTACACAGGTCAGTTAAGGTCTGTTTTATCAAGTTGGGCCAAAACATTTGTCCTAGTGGGCCGCATTTGGCCCCTGAGCCGCCATTTGAACAGTAGAGTGATGGTAAATACTTAAAGCCAAAGTATCAGGATCTGTGCATCTCTGATTAAAACTCTCCACTGCCAGAGCCGCCAAGTTTATCAGAAAACGTTGTGATTTTGATTAAAAATGTAAAAAATAGTTTGTTCTTTTTCTTTCTGTTGTCGTTTGATAAACTCAGATAAACAATAAAGCTTCTGCGTCAGTTTGAAATGACAGAAAAGTAAAAATCTGACTAAAAACAGTAAGAAGTGGTGTTTTTTTTACAGTGCAGCTCCTGTTTCAGACGTTTGGCCCCAGCTGGAGCACAACCAGATATTTACAGCTCCGATCGAACGTCTGCGCACACTTATGATGACCACGCACACACAGATCACACACACATATCACACACACATATCACACACCAAAACCAAAAACAACACAGCTCTCAAAACCAGATTAATTATTACATACACACAACAATGAAACACACACAAACACACGCCCCATATCAAACACGCAGACACATGTCCAGGAGAAACAGACCCAGGCGCAGCTGCTCAAAAGCCAGAGCGAGGAAAGAGCCAGAGTTATTTTAGTCTCAGTGTCACAGTCTTCTGCTCCGTCATTGGTCCAACAGGAACATCTTATTTCTTTATTTTCTGGTGAAGTGTGGATTCTGCTGTCGTCCGTGTGGATTCAAATCTCAATGTATCTCAGAGGAAATTATTAACAGAAGTAAAACGTTAACAGATGTAAGTAAAGTAGTAAGTAATCATTTATTTGTACAGCACATTTCACAGACACAGAGTCACAAAGCTTCACAGTGAGATGAACCCTCCCCTCCCCACTCAGTGACAGTAAACTGCCCTGGGGCAACTCAGCAGAGGAGATTCACCTAAACACCTGGGTCAACCTCCGACCACCACCAAGTGTTCCCACAACAGCTAAATCAATCAAGAAAACAATTTAAAGATTACCACTGATATTCAAAAATGTTTCGAGGGCCTGATTAAACAGGGGCTGAAGGCCGTAGTTTGTCCATGCCTGGCTAGCTCCCCATGTCGTGATTTCAGAAAGTGCAGCGATCAGTTAGAGCGTTAGGCTAACATCATTTAACGTTTGGGGCGTTTACTAAAAAAGCTGAGGAGCCGTGTCGCGGCGCACCGTTGAAGAGACAACTGCTGCAGTCAGCGAGCAACACTATCACCCTCACAGTCCAATCCAGATAATATAATACATCCATGGTGAGAGAATAAACTCATATTCTAACCTTCTAAGCTTCAAGTGTCTGAACGTCAGTCCCATTAAGCCTCATAAAGCAGCTTCTGTTTAACAAACTTAAAACACAAAAAAGAAGAAAAAGGCGAGTCGTAAACACATCTGAACCACACAGATGAGCTACGTCTGAACAGATTTTAAATGACTGAAATCATTTGGTATAATAGACTATATTATCAAAATCTGGATTGTATAAATACTCTTGAAGCATCGTTTCTTCTTTATTCTGTGAAACTCTCACACAGAACACAACATCCACTGAAATAAAAAAATTTCTATTAAAATGTCACAACCAGGGTTTAGTTTTCATCACGACTCGGCTTCATCTGCCCAAACATCTGCAGAAAGAGACAAAACAGAAGCCAAGAACACAAGAACCACAAATCTAATTCCAAAATACAAATCCAAAATCGTTCTGAAATAAACCCAGGCTCTGAACAAACATCTTTATCATTTAAAATCTTATATAACT
Organism: Mugilogobius chulae; assembly: GCA_038363315.1. NCBI lineage: Eukaryota > Metazoa > Chordata > Actinopteri > Gobiiformes > Gobiidae > Mugilogobius > Mugilogobius chulae. The sequence goes on from CM076414.1 coordinate 24,542,074, forward strand.
TCCACGTGTTTTGTACAGTACAGACTTTCCCCCCACCTCCTCCTCCTCCTCCTGTCTCCCCCCCCTCCGCCCCTCTCTCCCTCGTCTCCCCCTTCCTCCCCCTCCCTCCTTCGTTCCCCCTCCTCCCCCTCTCTCCCCGCTCCCCCTTCCTCCCCCTCTCCCTCGTCCCCCCTTCCTCCCCTCCTCCCTCGTCTCCCCCCCTCCCCCTCTCTCCCTCGTCTCCCCCTTCCTCCCCCCTCTCTCCCTCGTCCCCCCTCTCTCCCTCGTCTCCCCCCTCCCCTCTCTCCCCGTCTCCCCCTTCCTCCCCCTCTCGCCTCTCTCCCTCGTCTCCCCTCCTCCCCTCTCTCCCCTCCCCCTCCTCCCCTCCTCTCCTCCCCCTCTCTCCCCTCTCTCCCTCTCTCCCCTCTCTCCCCTCTCCCCCTCTCTCCCCTCGTCTCCCCCCTCTCTCCCCTCTCTCCCCTCTCTCCCTCTCTCTCCCCCTCCTCCCCTCTCTCCCTCGTCTCCCCTTCCTCCCCCTCTCTCCGCCTCCCTCCTCTCTCCCTCCCTCCCCCTGTCTCCCCCCCTGTTTCCTCTTCCTCCTCCTGTCTCCGCCTCCCTCCCTCGTCTCCCGCGGCGACGCTCCGTTTGATTGACAGGTGTGTGTGACGTCTCATTCTCTTCTGTCAGATCTGATTCTGCTCCAAACAAACAAACTGTGACTCGTGTTCCTCCCCCGTCTCTCCCCCAAACACCTCTCTCTTCACTCACCCCTCCATCTCTCTTTTCTCTTCTCCTCCACCCTCTCTCTCTCTCTACTTTTTACTCTTTCCCCCTCGTCCCTCTCTCTCCCTCGCATGGTTTATTTTCTCTTTCCCTTTCTTTTATTTCTGTCTCCCTCTCCTCTCTTATTCCCCCTCTCTCTTCTTTCTCTCTTTCTCCCCCTTTCTCCTCTCTTTTCTATTCCTCTCACTTGTCCTTACCCCCTTTTCTCTCTCTCTCTCTCTCTCTCTTTGCAGTATTTCTCCAGTCTCTTTTCTTTTCTCCATCTCTTTACCTTTCTGTCTCCCCTTCACTTCTCCCATCCTTCCTCTCTCCTATCTCTCTCTCTCTCCCTCCCTCCCTCTTTCATCATCTCTTTGCCCCTCTTTTCTCTCTCCTTTTCTCTTCTCTCTATCCCCCTCTCTTTACAACTCTACCACTCACCCCTAACCCTAACCCTTTCCCATTCTCTCTTTTCTTCTCCCTCTTTCTATCTCTCCTTCACTCTCTTTCTCTCCTCCCTCTCACTCTCTCCATCTCTCTTTTTCCTCTCTTACTATCCCTCTTTTTTCTCTCTCCCCTCTCCCTCTCCACACTGCATTCTTGCTCTATTTTTAATTCCCGCCTCTACCTCTCACCCACTTCTCCTCTTTTCTTTGTCTCCCTCTTTTTACTCTCTTTTCTTCTCCCCCAACCATCTGTCTCTCTCTTTCACTCTCCCTTTTTCTACTTTCTCTTTCTCCCTCTCACCTCATTCCTTCCCTTCTTCACTTCTTTCTCTCTCCTTCTCCCCTCTGTAACCCTCTTTTTCTGTCCCTCTCCCTCTTTCTGTCTTTCTCTCTCCTAACCATCTCTATTTCTCCTCCCCTCCCCCTCTCATTTTCTTCTCTTTCTTCTGTCTCTCTGTCTCTCCTCTCTCTCTGTCTCTTTTCTTTTTTCCTGTGATCTTGTTTTATAATAATTCATTTAATAACATCATTCTCTTCTCCTCCTCCTCGTCTCTCTCCCTTCACTCACCCCTCCATCTCTCTTTTCTCTTCTTTATTCTCCCTTTCGTTCCTCTCACTCCCTCACACATGGCATGTTTTCTCTTTTATCTCTTTGTCTCCCTCCCCTCTTATTCCTCCTCTCTCTTCTCTCTCCGCAGTAACTTTCTCCCCTCTTCTTCTCTTCCTCTCACTTTCCTTACCCTCTTTTCTCCATCTCTTTACCTTTCTGTCTCCCCTTCACTTCTCCCAACCTCTCTTCTCTCTCTCTCCTTTCACTCTTTCTCCTCTCTCAACTCTCCTTCCTCTCCGCCCTCATTCTCTTTTTCATTTCTGCATCTACCTCCCGCTTCTCTTTACCCTCTTCTTTCTCTCCTTCTTTTCCTTCTCCCCAACTCTTTCACTCTCCCTTTTTTTAACTTTCTCTTTCCCCACCTCTATCCTTACCTTCTTCTCCTTTCTTCCCTCTCTTTTTCCCTCTTTTACTGTCTTTCTCTCTCCTAACCCTCTATTTCTCCTTCGGTAACCATTTATCCCCCCCCCCCCCCCTCTCTTCTTTTTCTCTCCCCTCTTCTTACCCTATTGCTCTCTCTTCTCTGCCTGCCCCCCTCTCTCTCTCCTTTCACTCTCTTTCACCTCTCCTCCCTCTAACGCTCTCTTTTTTCTTCTTTCTCTCTCTCTCCCCTCTCCCAACCCCCCTCTCTCCTCTCCCTCTCTCTCTTCCCTCCTTCCCTCTTTTTCTCTCTCCTCTTTCTCCCCCTTCCTTTCACTCTTCTCTTCCTCTCACACCTACATCCCTCTCTTTCTCCCTCCTTTCTCTCTTTCCCTCCTCACCCCTCCTCTTTCCTTCTTTTTTCACCCTTCTCTCCCTCTCCCATCTTTTTCTCTCTACCTCCCCCTTTCACATCTCTCACCACCTTCCCTTTCTCTCGTTCTTTCTCTCTCTCCCTGTTTAACTCCTCCCCCTCTCTGCCTCTCCCTCTCCCATCTCTTTTACTCTCTTCTCCACTCTTCATTCTCTCCCTTTTACTCTTTCCTTACCTCCTCTTTCCTCCATCTCTCACCTTGTTTACATCTCCTTATCTTCATCCCCTTAATTCTTTCTCTTTTCCTTTTTCTCTCTTCTCCCTCTCTCTTTGTCTCTCTCTCTCTCTCCCTCTTTATCTCTCCCTCCACTCTTCTCTCTCTCTTTTCTCTTTGAAGTGTAAATCTTTCCTGTGATCTCGTTCTTTTCTGACCCAAACAAAGCCTTTCTTCTCTTTCTTCTCTTTCTTCTTCTCTTCCATTAGCATAGCATTAGCATTAGCCACACGAGCTAAATTTAGCCTCAGACTTTTTTATTTTCTCTGCAGAATCACGAACACAAACCGGAGCGAAGCGTAAACGTGTTTTTAATGATCGTGTCGGAGCGCCGTTTCTATTTTTACCCCGAGATTTGACTTTTCCCAAAGGTTCAGTGAAATAATCGTCAAAACGCGCCACAATAACCTGATTTTATCTGCTCAATTTGTCTGGAAACTGGGTCAGAGAGAGAAACGCTGCAGCTGAGTCTGAGGCTGACGAGGTTTTACACTAAACTCAACACAAAACACATCACTTTCTTTCTTAACCCCAGAACACTATCGCTATAAAAACTTCATTTTTGCCGGGTCATTTTCACCTGATATAATAAACCCATTGTCATAAAAAATAGATCCAAATATGACAACACTTGATAAATTGGAGTGGTTTTCTCAGCGCCGCCCCCAATACGCACATCACGCAGAGCGCGTAGGGCATCACCTGCTCTGGGACACCAAGCCGAGCTGCCGTCCCACTGTCCCGTGTGCTGAACTCATGAGTGACAGACAAGTTTGGTCTAGACGCAGGTGCCTGATGATTCTTAACACACAGCGCAAAATCAAAGACTCTGGAAACCGTTTCGAAAACAGAAACATGTTCTACAACTCATAAGCTCTTGGCCAATCTTTATTCACGTCAATAGGACATATATTGAGCCAGTTACGAGGAGAAACAGCAGATGAATTAAGACGGCTGCAGATTTGAACACGTAAATAACCGCGGCGAAATACAGCGGTTTTTTTCACTTTTATGTTCAGATTCTTTCAGAGGGAAACACAAACCATGAATCTATTTGTCCTGACAAAAGTGACAGACTGTAGTATTTCCTCAATCTGTAGCGCGAGGATGCAGCTTTACGCTGGGCTGTGTTCAGTGGCGGAGCAGAGCGCAGTTTAGGGGGGCAAAGAGGTCTGGGGCCCCACTGGAAAGCAATCTGGCAAAAAATTTGAAATGAATGGACTTACTGTTCTAAACATGCCAGATAAAAAACTAATGCATCTATTATGTAAAAAACAGTAAAAATAAATAAATAAAAAAAAATGTAGGGGGCCTTTCAGATAAATAGATACATTGCCTTTTGTGGGGTCGGTTTGGGGCGTTTTTTTTTTTAGGGGGAAATCTTGCATAGGGCACCAAAATGGCTAGCAGCGGCCCTGGGTTTCTTTTATTTTCAACTGTGGTATGTGGAACAAAATGTAAAATAAAAATATAGGAAGATCCTACAAACATGCTCCAAAATTAAGAGATAAAAAAATTCCTAAAAAAAAAAAAAATGCTGCTCCAGTAAACTTGGTGTTTGGTCCTGAGACATGTGAGACTTCCTGGTGAAGCTCAGACTCTGGACACACAGATAACACTAACCCAGCTACAGGAGAGAGGGACAAGTGTGGAAACATCAACACTGGATTAGACCAGAAGAATTCACTTTGAAATCAACACTTTGTGATATAGATTCATAATTCATATAAATAGCTAATTACATAATGTCTCATAAATCTCTCTCTCTCCCTCTTTCCCTCTCTACTCTCTCTTCTCTTCTTTCTCCCTCTCTCTTTCCTCTCTCTCTCTCCTCTCTCCTCCCTCTCTTTCTCTCTCTAAACCCTCTTCTCTGCTGCTCTCTTTTTCTCTCTCCTCCTCCCCTCCCTATTCTCTCTTTTCTCTCTCCCCCCTCTCTCTTCTCTTCTTTCTCCTTCTCTCTTTCTCTCCCTCCCTCTCTTGCTTTCTCTCTCTTCTCCTTCTTTTTCTTTCTCCCTCTCTCCTCCCCTCTCTTTTTTTCTCTATCTCTCTCCCTCTTTCCCTCTCTCTTCCCTCTCTCTCTCTCCCTCACGCTTCCTCTTTTCTCTCTCTTCTCTTCCCACCTCTCCCTCTTCTTCCCTCCCTCTCATCTCTCCCTCTTCTCTCTCTTCTCTCTCTCTCCTCTCCCCCCTCCTCTCTCCTCTCTCTCTCTCTCCCTCTCTCCCTCTCCTTTTCTTCTCTTTTTCCTGAGTGTCGTTTGAAATGCCAAATGAAGCGTTTCCGTCTGGAGTGTTTGACCCGGGGCACTTTCTCTCTCCTCATCTCTGTCATGTTATTTATTATTTACACATACCACAGCTGAAAACATTTGGCAAAAAAAAATAAAAATAAGTAAATGTACATTTCCCTCTATCACTGTTGCCGGGTGAAAATTACCCAAAAGCAAACCTGTGTTCCTCACTGAGATGTCAGAGACACTAATCCTGAGACAGAATGAAGCTGGAGTTGACCAGGGACAGTAAATATGTTGAGTCTGATGAATGTTGTCACTCTTGACATGTGGCAGGATACTTAATTCTAAACACTAACACTATCACTGGTGAAATCCACCCAAAACGTACTTTACCCTCTTTCACTATCGCCGGTGAAAAACACCTGAAACAAGTCTGTAGGACAAAGTGGGCTTTGGGACAGGCCAACGTGTTTTCATGGATTGTGTAAAATAACACATCATGACAAATTTTGTGTCACGACGACGCCCTCTGCCTGTTTTGGCGTGCAATTACACACTCGTTTTCTCCAGCGTAGTCTGGACACTAGTGGTTGACGACAAACACGAGGTTTTTCAAGGGATTAACGGTGAAATTTAAAGGGGCACAATGTAAGAAAAACAAACAAACAAAGTGATTTCCACTTTTGAACACCAGAGGGAGCCTTTCACATGCATTTTGCCTATTTACCCTGCTGCCATCTAGTGTCAATAATCCATATTCCGGCCGTATAAAACATTTCAAATAAGTATAAATGTATCACTGATGTGGATTGGTTAACAGTGTCTCTTAAGTATTCATGTTGTAAAGAATAAATATGATTTCAATGTTTGTGGACTATATGTGATCATTAAAATTCCTCTCAATCTTACACAGTACAGCCCCTTTAAGTCTGAAGTTACAACAATGGGTAAGTTTAGGTCTTGGGCTTGGAGTTGGTTAAGGTTAGGATTAGGATTGTGTTAGTCTTCATGAATAATAACACCTCTTAACATTCAAATGAACACACACTGTTTACAATAGCATTGTATTCACACACTTATCCATGAGAACAGGCTGGACAGGAAAACACTCTCACCTTCATAGAGTCACAAACACTGGTGCAGCTCCAGGACTCAGGACACTCAGAAACATGCAACATAATGAAAATCATGTAAATACATTTGCTCTGGTGAAATTCACCCGGCGACAGTGCTCTGGGGTTAAAACTGTACTTACACATTTATAAGTAAGGATTAAACAACGAGGAGCCGTGCATTACACAGATATAATGCACGACGCGGAGTCAAGAACATCACGACGCAGCGGAGTCTATTATATCTGTGTAATGCACTGACTCTGAGTTGTTTAATCCACTTATACCTGGTCAAACGGCGAAAAACTTTAATATAGACGTACAGTTTGTTCACTAATCTCATTTTTGCACGGGGAATTGTATCTTTGGGTCGACTTTTATTGTGTCTGGGCTTAACAGCGGCAACATAGCATGTTTACGTTCAAATGCACAGCTGCTGTTGTCAGGCTGTTGTAGAGAGAAAGAGACAGAGGAGAGATCGCTCCTCCGTCTCTCTCTCTCTCTCTCTCTCTCTCTCTCTCAGTCACATGTGTTTATTCACCTCAGGATGGAGGAGTAGTTTGAGAAGTAGCGGTCTCTCAGTTTTCAAAGCCTGTGCAGGCGATGTATTCCGACCATTGTGTGTCTCGGTGCTAAAATCCCGGTCCACGCTCACAAAATGCGATGTCCGTCCTCTCATGTTGCTTAAAATATCCAATACACGAGTCTATCAAAAACTAGAAAGTTCCGCGCTAGCTAACTTAGTTGTGTCAAGACGGTCAAGTCACCGCCAGTTAAAAGTCTCACTTCCTGTGTGTCCTGCACAATAAAAGCCTCAACATAATCCCGCTGAAAGCAGAGTTTATTATGAAAGAGTCAGACAGACTCTTCTCTTCCATCTCATCCCGTCAAAAGTTCATTGGTTTTGCTCAGATGTTGCGCGTTGCCGTGGAGACGTGTTCAGCCGCAATGATATGTAAGTGATTTAACCTGCAACTACGTGTGCGTGTATACGATTATAATGCAGCCAGTTAACATTTGAATTATCACTGACCATGGTATAAAGATGATTATGAGTAAAAGTACAAAGTTATTAAAGAGAAAGTGCCTCCATCTGACTTAAACACTTTGAACTGTCATTTTGTCTTTTATGTTGTGAAAAACAGAGATTCACTGAAGTAAAAGCAGATTTTCTATTAAACAGGGTTTAGTTTTCATCACGACTCGACTTTATCTGCCAAAGAATCTGTGAAAAGAGACGACACTCAAGCCAAAAACACAAAAACAACTTCATTCAGTGAGAAAAACTAACACAGGCTATTTATAATGTTCTACAAAACAGATTTAAACCAGGACTAAACCAGGACTAAACCAGGACTACGCTAAAACCAGGACTAAACTAAACAGGACTAAGCAGGACTAAACAGGACTAAAGCAGGACTAAAACAGGACTAAAACAGGACTAAAACAGGACTAAAGCAGGACTAAAGCAGGACTAAACAGGACTAAAACAGGGACTAAAACAGGACTAAAGCAGGACTAAAGCAGGACTAAAACAGGACTAAAACAGGACTAAAACAGGACTAAAGCAGGACTAAAGCAGGACTAAAACAGGACTAAAGCAGGACTAAAACAGGACTAAAACAGGACTAAACCAGGACTAAAGCAGGACTAAAGCAGGACTAAAACAGGACTAAAACAGGACTAAACAGGACTAAAGCAGGACTAAAGCAGGACTAAAACAGGACTAAGCAGGACTAAAGCAGACTAAAGCAGGACTAAAACAGGACTAAAATAGGACTAGAGCAGGACTAAAACAGGACTAAAGCAGGACTAAAACAGGACTAAAACAGGACTAAAACAGGACTAGAGCAGGACTAAAACAGGACTAAAACAGGACTAAAACAGGACTAAACCAGGACTAAACCAGGACTAAACCAGGACTAAACCTGGATTTTTTTATGTTTATTTGGGCAGATTTGAACTGTCTTTCTGTCACATTTGTCAAAAGAAAAACAAGAACAAAGTGGATTATTTAGCTTCAAATATATTTTTAAAAAGTATTTTTCTCACTGCAAATGAAACAAGAAAAACACACAGAGACAAATCTTATTTTCAGAAAGTTAAAAATATAATAAAGTCAAGAGAACTATAGAGCCTTTCAAACACTGTCACTGACACAATAATAAAAACTCTTTAAATTTAATACATCTGTTTCTGTCGTTTGAATCTTTCTCTTATTCTCTCTTTCTTTCTCCTCCCTTTTTCTCTCTTCTTCATATAGTTTGAAATGCCAAAATAAAACAGCTTTCTTTCTTTCTTTCTTTCTTTCTTTCTTTCTTTCTTTCTTTCTTCATGTCTCTCCCTTTCTCTTCTTTCTCTCTGTCTTCTTTCTCTCTCTTCTCTGTTGTTTGAATTGTCAACTGCTCCCACCTAACCCTCTGGCCCTTTCCCAAACCGCCTCCTCCTTCCTTTTCCTACGCACTATTCCTCTCTTTGCGCGTTCCCGCGAAGGAGCCGACAGGTAAGTGCTGTTCGAATCGGAGCGAGGAGAGAGGAAAAGTGTCTTATAAGCTCCTTCAGAGCGAGTCGGCTGTCAGTGCACACTAAACACGTGTGTGTAACACCTGAGAGCAGCCCGACGTGGACAACGCACACACGTTTAGTTACACGTTTATTAACAAGAACAAACAACTTTATTTTTGCTTTTGTGAGAGACTGAAAGGCTTTGATAAATAATGAGAAAATCATGCCTAGACACAATTTGACATTATAAAAGTATTTTATTTATAGGATCTACTTTTAGCAGCAGCAAAAACACAACATCAGTAATGCAGATTAAACAAATAAAACAACATGCGTGCATTATGTGTCGTCTTATTTAGGAAATTAGACGTTTAAAAACATATTATCCACCATGTAAACACAAGAAACACTGAGAAATATTGCATCTTTTTTATTTTAATGACAGTTGCCTCAATACAAAGCCGTTTTTTTTCATGTTTGTTGTGGGCTGTTGACAGTGTACAATCCTTCTGGATAGTTAAAAAAAAGTGTATTTGACCAAGTCAGTGCGTTTTGAGAACTGGGATGAATATTAGTCGGAGTAGGATATAGTGCTAGTATCAATATTATCATCAAAATGCTTCTTAATAAGAGTCAATGCTCTTTATTTGAATCAAATTTAATAAATGTCTCAAGTAGGGGCGTGTTCTTCATGTGGCGTGTCTTCTTAGTTAGGGGGCGGTGTCTCTTCAGTGGGGGGGCGTGTCTTCAGTAGGGGCGTGTCTCTTTCAGTAGTGGCGGGTCGGTCGTTGTCCTCTTCAGTGGGGCGTGCTCTTCAGTAGGGGGCGTGTCTCTTCAGTAGGGGGACGTGTCTCTTCAGTAGGGGTGTTCTCTTCAGTAGGGGCGTGTTCTCTTAGTAGGGGGGCGTGTCTCTTTCGTCTGAGCGAGAAAGTGCAGTTCGAAAGCCACAGCTCTGAGGCTCTAATGAAGCAACCTCCTACAGCTTGAAGGAGCCTCAGTGAGGAGTTAGCAAAGTGAGGAGGAAAGGGAGGAGGAACTGGTTTCGGAAAGGGCCTCTCTCTCTCTCTCTCTTTTTCTTCTATGTGTCGTTTGAAATGCCAAATGCAAACAGCTCATCTCTCTCTCCCTCCCTTTCTTCTCTCTCTCTCTTTCTGTCTGTCAGGTTTCTGTTTGAAATGCCAAATGAAGCAACTCTGCCCTCTGCCTCCTTCTTTTTCTTTCTTCACCCTCTTCCCTCTCGCTCTCCTTTTTTTTTTTTTTTTCTCCTCTTCCTCTCTTCTCCCTCTCTCTCCCTCTCTCTTCTCCCTCTCTCTCCTCTCCTCTCTCTTTCTCCCTCTCCCTCTCTCTCCTTCCTCTCCTCTCTCCCTCTCTCTCTCCCTCTTCCTCTCTCCTCTCTCCCTCTCCCCTCTCTCTCTCTCCTCCTCCTTCCTCTCTCTCTCCTCTCCCTCTCTCTCTTCTCTCCCTTCCTCTCTCCCCCCCCCCCCTCCTCTCCTCTTCCTCTCTCCTCTTCTCCCTCTCTCCTCCTTCCCTTTCTTCTTCTCCTCCTCTCCCTCCCTCCTCTCTCTCTTTCCCTCTCTTCTCTCCCCTTCTCTCTCCTCTTCTTTCTCTCCCTCCCTCTCTCCTCTCCCTCTCTTCTCCTCTCCTCTCCTTCTCTCTCCTCCCCTCTCTCCCTTTTTTCTCTCTCTCTTCTCTCCTCTCCTTCTCTCCTCTTTCCTCTCCCTCTGTCTCACTCCCCCTCTCCTCTTTCTCTCCCTCTCCCCTCCTTCTCTCTCTCTCTCCCTCTCTTTTCCCTTTCTCTCTCTCTCTTTCTCTCCCTCCCCTCTCTCGCTCTCCCTCTCTTCTCTCTCTCCTCTTCTAACCCTCTCTCTCTGCTCTCTCTCTTCTCTCTCCTCTCTCCTCCTCCCCTCTCTTTCTCTCCCTCTCTCTCTCTTCTCCTCCTCCTCCTTCTCTCTCTTCTCCTCTCCTCTCCTTCCTCCCCCCCCCCCCCCTCCTCTCTTTCCTCTTCTCTCTCCTCTTCTCTCTCTTTTTCCTGAGTGTCGTTTGAAATGCCAAATGAAGCGTTTCCGTCTGGAGCGTTTGACCCGGGGCACTTTCTCTCTCCTCATCTCTGTCATGTTAGAGGCGTGGGCGGGCGATCGAGTGAGAGAGGCGCTAACAGTGGCTAAAGCTAACGTCAGCTTCACAAACACAAACACGCCCACGTCCCTCACTCTGCCTTTCACAGCCAAACAAACTCTCAGAATAACACGACTTCTCTCTTATGAACGAGAATAAGACCAGTTTTATCTTCACTAAAAACACACAGCGACTGATTATCAGTGGCGGCTGGTGACAACTTTGACCAGAGGAGCTACATAACCGCTAACTCACCAGACAAACACTTACAGGAATGAGTTATCATCTTATTTATTCTACAAATGGAGAAATACAGCCAGTCATCAGCGTTAGAGAAAGACTTAAAGTTCAGCTAAACACGCGTTCTGAGACTAACTCCACCCACAACTGCACCTCAAACAGGCTCACAAAAGTGGGAGATGCAGGAGGACTTTTAAGAGACGCCCAGTGGGTGTGAACAGACTGTGATTGACAGCACCAAATATGAACAGTGAGCCTGGTAAATGATGTGACGGAGCAGTCCGGGTCCTGGCCACTGACAGTCTATCTGAGGGAAGCTGTACTAGTCTTTGCTTATTGCACGTCAAGATATTTTTAACTTTACAAAACATATGTATTAAACCTTTGCTTTAGTCTACATAGGCCACATGAGCTCATTATGTTAGTATTTTCTAAAAATGAACATGAAAAACATTCACTGACACAGGATTCGAACCAGCGCATCGTTGTACAAGCAGCTGCACATCGCACCACTCGCTCAACAAGCTGAGCCAAACCACACCTGATATCAATGCGCAGCGAGTGATCGCTCTTCAACACTCCTCCGCAGCAGTGGTGTCAGGGGGAGGAGTTTATTTATTCCCTCTGGGCGGTTCGTCTGCGCATCAAGTCACTGTGACGTCAGCGGGTACTGAAAATGCACTGACAGCGTTTGTCCTGCGTCAGTACAGCCGCGGTTTTTACACACATAACTGTAAAATGAGCAAGTTTGCACAAAAATGTCCAAAAAAGGCCTGGAAACAGTAGATAATTCAATTTTGACCCCAAATACACAGTCTGACAGTGAAAACAAGTTGATTCTGAGTTTAGTTTCTCTTTAATTCATTTTAACCCTATGATGCATGAATTATGAAAGCCTTGGTCAAGTGTTTTTCTACTTCTCGGGACATGAAAAAAGTTAATTAATAATATGTATTTTTTCAGAAAGTTACAGACCCGTCCACTCCAGTGGAACATGCGCCTGAGCACTCAACATAAAATATTATAACTTAATGTAAAAAAAAATATTAATTTCTAGAACTTCTGTTTTACTGTAAATATTGAAATCCTTGTTTGTTTTTATGCTTTGACAAACATTCTTGGCAGTTATAAGTCAGGTAGAGGCAAGAGGCAGATTTTTCTATTAATAACATTGGACTTTGCATGAAATAATTACAAAAAAAATTGCTAATTTAAAAAGCGATTATTTCTATAATGACTATACCCACTACTCATTTGTATTACAAAAATAAACTGCATTTAAATAATATTTATTTTAGCTGCCCTCCACCTCATTGAAATTACATTGGCCTGTAGAAGGTTGTGATGTCATCTGAAACACACCTATTGAGAGCATTGACAACAGTGATGACGAGTGTCTGCTGGAGAAGATCAGAGTCACAGGAGCTGAGGAGTCTGTATTTCCTCTCCTGTTACTGATAGACTGTTTTTCTCTTTCTGGAGAACTTCTAAGTTGGTGTTGTTCCTGAATCATAAATAAGATCTGCTGGTCACATGTGTCTGAATGTGGAGACAACAGATCCTATAGATCAGGTGCTTTGTGACCCTCTTCCACAGCTCCTGATCATTCTGACCTGTGAAGCCATTATATTACCTGTGTTAATAATAGACTGGTTGATGCCTGATGTCCACTTCAGTGGACACATGGTTAATTGTCATTTTCTACAGGTTGAACATATAAAACTCATATTCCAAACAGATTATATCCTTATAGAGGTTATGCAGGTGACTTAATTTTATTCCAAAAATACTTAGCAACTTTAGAATGAGTGGCATTTCTTCAGTGTATTTCTTTGTTGTCGTGGCAACGGCTTGTCTGCCACAAAGTTGTCTGCTAACAACAGTTGATGATTTAGGACATTTTAACTGCAACAAATGGACTCAAAAACATATTTTTAAAGAAGAAAAAGGTAATAAGTTCAACTGTGTGTGATTTCAGTGTCTGATAAATGTGAAAGCTAAAGTTTACCTGCTTTACTACAACTGTTGACTTGATTTTCTCTGTTTACATGTCAGTTACAAACCCAGTGCTCAGTAGACTTGTGGTGGGTTGAATTAGTTATCAAACTGTAGTTTATTTTTTTCAGTTTTAGCTGTTTATTGAACTCTTACAAGAGAAAATGTCCTTTCTCTCCATTAACTCTCATGCATCCTTGCCACTCAGCATGAACATTTAGAATGCTGTGATGTCACTTGCAGAACCTCTACTAGACACTTGCTCTACATGATCATATTTTTGTTCTTGTCTCTTCTAGTACAGAAGGATTGACAGGACATGTCAGCAGTGGTTGGCAGAGGTGACTGAGAGCAGCCATCTTGGATTTGGAGGTGCTTTAGCTGCAGTTACACTGACTGACCACTGACTTGACCTCAACAGACTATGGCAGCAGAGAGCACTCTAGAGGCTGATGTGCAGTTTCACCGTAGAACTCAATGCATTAAAGAGAAATACACTTTTTTAGCATCAGAGGGTTAAAACCAGCCTCAAAGCAGCTTCGTCTCAGTGAATCTGTGACTTCTTTAGTTTGAATCAAAACACAGGATCTTTGCAGAGAAATGAGGCCAAAAACTCTGCTCCTCACAAACAGTCTCGTGTGTTTCTGATCCAGACTCAGACTCTTTGTAAAAACTCAGAAACAGACGGAGGATTTCAGGAGGAAACACGAACTAAACACGACTCATTCTGTGGTAAATAAACGAAAACACGAGCGACACGAGTCAAACATGAGCAGAAACTCTTTAAATCATTGTTTATGAGCTGAACTACTAAAGCCACGCCCCCTGAACACACACTGTAAAAAATAAAATGCACTTCAACTTAAAAATGTAGTGTGTGTGAGTCGTCTGACATTCTCTCTCTTCTTTCTTCATTTTTTTCTCTCTCTCGACCCTTTCGCTCTCTCCCTCTCTCCTCCCTGGCTCTCTACTGTTTCTTTCTTTCTCCTCTCTCTCTTTTTT
>CM076414.1:24561076-24591147 GCA_038363315.1 Mugilogobius chulae
GACAGAAAAGTGTGAAAAGTAAAAATCCCCCTGTTTCAATCGGCCAATCAGAGAGCAGAGATGAAGCAGTGTTAGGGTGTGTCATATATAATGCGACTACACGAACGAGCTCAATGCCAGACCTGAAAACGACTGAACCAGAGTCATTTCAACAGCCTGTCCTCACAGTTTGAAACAGAACTTATTTCTATTTCACGTGTGTGTATTTCACATGTTGCTGCTTCAGTTTATTTCTCTGGTGAACGTAAAGATGTGTCATGAAAACTAACCCCGGTCTCACACTGGATCCGGTCCGTACTCCGGTCCGGCGTACGGAGGCTTTCCATTTCTTGAAAAGTAATGTTCGTCTCTCACACCGCGATCCGTCCGGTCCGGCGAGCCGCGCAGCTCTGCTCCGTACGTCCGAATCGTTTCCGTTTCAAGGAAATTTTTCCGGACTGCCGGAGCGCTCCGGAGCCCTTTTTGATGAAGTTGTGAAAACAAGACACAACAAACAGGAAACCAAGCGAGCGCAGGTGAAGTGAATCCGGTGGTTTTAAGGTAAAAACATTACGTTTCTGCTTCTACAACAAATACGTCAAAATGCTCGACATAAACACGACTATTGAACACACAGGATGTAAATAAACGTCCCGTACTTACCCATTGTGTGACGAAAAATCCAACAGAAAATGAAGTGACGTGAAATAAGCCCAAAACTCTACACATGTGTTCTACATATCCATGTGTCAGAGATCACCTAAACTCCCCCGAAAGTCCCAAGTTGAGCGTGAATCCCCGTGAACTCGTGGTCTCAGAGGTCAGCAGAGTCTGTACATACACATGTATTCTGGAGGCAGTGTGAGTGACGACCGGACCCAGACGGATCTGGATCTGGAGACAGTGTGAGCCCGGTGTAACACAATCCCAATCTCCAGCCTCAGACTTCAACTTAACGTCAGCCAAAGTGCATGTCTATAAAACGCCAAGAAAACAGTCGTGTAATAAACACACACAAAAGTCAGAAGTGTCGTCGTGACTCACAGTTTGAAGGAGCCCAGTGCTCGGACTGAGCCTTTAGTGTTTGTGCACCACATGTTTGGAATGAACTGCAGGAGTCTCGAGGTCTCACTCACTGCCCACTATAGATACAGTCAAAGCATCAAAGGCCACGCCCACGAACAGACCTCCGAGAGGGAACGTTAACATGAGGAGTGAATCAGTAAGTAAGTAAGTAAGTAATTGTAAGGCTCATAGTAATAATACACTGCATAAAAAGACTTAAAAGGGTTAAAAACAGCAAAAAAATTATTAATGCATTTCATAGGTTATTTTTGAGTAATTAAAAACAGACACCCCACTATTTTTTTAATATTTAAGTGTCTGGAATAAGCAAATAAGTGCTGTAACTGTCTAATGCAATACTCTGGAGTGTCACAAGGGGGCGCGTTGCTAGGAGTTAGGCAGTGCTTAATTTGTAAATCAAACATTGCCGGAACAAAATGTGGCTTAAGGACCGGGGTCCAGACAAGGTCGAACCTTTACCGGAACAAACACAATAACTAAAAATAGGGGCTTAGAAATGCTAAAATACAAGCAATTCTAAGCTCAACTGCCCATCCCACTCCGTTTCAGACGATATGAAATTAATTTTGTCTGTGTTGCACGTTTTTTTACACGTCACACTGAGATTTTAATTCATTCTGACAGAAATCACTCCCATCTGCCGCTGAATCCGATCCACAGCGACAGGATGCCCTCCCGCACGCGCTTGCGTCCTGCACCTCAGCGCACTGCCTCATCCCCGTATCAGTATTTGACCCTCCACAAGTCAGTCAAAACAACAACGCAGCACAAACAGCTTTTGCACAGCAGACACAGGCCTCGCACATCAGACGTGATCGCCAAAATACACATTAAAGTAGTTGCACTTACGAGAAAAAGCGATCGCTGTGTCCGTGCTGGTTCTCACCTCTTAATCGTGATCCGTACACTCCAAACACACGTGACTCTCCCGCTGCTGTCTCTGCTTTTAATCCATCAAAACAAGTCGGAAAAATAACAACAAATATCCATAAAAACCCACTTTCTGCATATTTCCTGTTTTGGAAGAAGACAGAGAAGCGCGTCTCGCCTGAAGCCAATGAAAAGTCTTAAACCCGCCTGCGCTGCTTCTGATTGGTCAAATTTACTGCCAGTTTCTCTTTTAGCCAATCACAGTCCGTGACACCGTCTTCCCCACAAGTAAAGTTTAGACTGTTTGCAGTTTATGTGAATGAGAGACTGGAGAGCAGAACCGTGTCTCGTAGAAGCGATAAAAACTTCAAATGCGTTACCGGAGCGGACAAAACTGTTGCCGGAATGCCCCTCGAGAGTTCCCGGATCTTATTCCGGCTTGTTCCGGCTCAAATTAAGCCCTGGAGTTAGGACACCACAGGGCCGCAGAACTGCAGAATAAACCCTGCGGTTGAACAGTGAAGAAGCAAAACTAAGCTCTCTGGTTTCCTTTCTCACAGGTTGGTTAAAAATGAAATTAGTTACAGTAAAACAGTACTGGTAGTTTGGTAAAAGCATGTTTATGTTTCTGTGTTACTGTGAACATTGCATTCAGTAGATTTACGTTGTAAAATGCTGTTGAAAGCTGATGCTAGCGCATGCTAAGCTAACGGGGATTTTCTAAGTAGCGCACATGGTGCAAGCGCCATGTGTATTTTGAGTTTCTAGGACATTGTGTTTGGTAAACTACAAATATGTCTTTCATGTTAATATAATATTGTTATGTACCTACAGTGAAACGTACAAACAGAAAACGGTACCAAGTTTAGTTATAAGAAACAGTTCAAGTGTAATTACGGTCGAGACGCTAGAGGAAGCTTCTCATCTAGTATGTGGCCATTTTGAAGTGGTAGTAACATGTTAAACCACAGTAAAAGGACAAGTGTTACATTTTATGTTTCTTTTTCTGAAATATATGTAAATATTGGAAGTATTTGTGAAGATTTCTATATAAGTACAGTCAATATAAATGTTGTAAACTAAATGACAATAATTGATTGTTGAAGCAGAATAAACCCTGCGGTTGAGCGATGAACAAGCACAACTAAGCTGTCTCTGGTTTCCTTTCTCAGGGTTTACCTTATAACCCCTCTCGGACACGGGAGGGCAACATAATCTTTATTTGTACAGCACATTTCACAGACACAGAGTCACAAAGCTTCACAGTGAGATGAACCCCTCCCCTCCCCACTCAGTGACAGTAAACTGCCCTGGGGCAACTCAGCAGAGGAGATTCACCTAACACCTGGCGCCTCAACCTCCGACCACCACCAAGTGTTCCCTAACATGCATGTTATTGGTTGGTGGGGAAACCGGAGGAAACTCACCCAGACACAGGACGAACATGCAAACTCCACACAGAAAGGTCCAGGCCTGAACGGGAATCGAACCCACGACCTTCTTGCTGTGAGTCAGAACAGCAGCTTTATCATTCACTGCTCAAAAACTACAACAGCAGATGTGGGCTTAAGGAGATATATTGTGTCAAATACAGACACGAAGTTTACTGTTTACTTTTCTGACATAACAACATCTCAGTAACCTCCATTTAAACCTGGTTGTGACTCGACTTAGTTGTGCTAAAAATATATTTAATTCACCAGAAAACGTCTTAAAAGAGGTAAACTGTTTAGCTTCCCATTCTTTATTATGATGAGGCAGAAGATGTTTCCCCCCCCGGCAGGCCACGCCCCCAACAGTGAGGCTACGCCCACTGGATCTATTGGTCATTTTAAACATCTTTTTAAAAACAAACTTAGAAGAGCATTGTCAGTGTTTTTAAATCTGCTCTGATATAATGTATTGTGCATGTTTGTATGTTTGTTTTCTTTATTAACCTGCTGCCTTTCTTGACCAGGACTCATATTGTATCTCAATGGTCCTTCCTGGCTAATAAAGGATAAATAAAGATGTGTCCTGGCACAAACACTAAAGAAAATGAAGAACAGTGTGTTTGTATAAATAGTCAGATCAGACATTGATTCTGTTTCTGTTGAAGACAAATTCCTTATAATCTAAATAAAAGAATGAGTCGACTGATAACAGGCTCCATCGACCGATTAATCAACTAAATGACTTAGGGGCAGTTTATACGACAACGAGTTTTCACGGATCCGTGACGTTTCCATGTCAAATTGACTTCTCTTTTACACGACAACGAGCTACGTGTTCATTGAATCGGCGTTCCACTGGAGACGATTCAAGAGGTAGTTTCGCCGAGAACTTTCAGTGGATCCATCGAGGTGTAAACAGGAAAACACAGTTTCAATGAAGACGGTCACGTCACTGACGTGCAGTAGCCGCTACTTTATCACAGTAGAAGAAGACTGCCCAGTCACCAAAAATGTCTCTTAAACCAAAGCACCTTTCATTCTCAAATAGTAAAGCCACTGCGTTCAGCTTTCTTACCTGTGTAGCAGTACGGTCTGCAGGCAGACCGTGCTCATTGAGAAAACTGTTCCTATTGGCTGGTCGCGACAGCCGTCAACCAATAAAAAGCGCTTCCGGGTTTTCATTCATTCTCTGACTCACGCACTTCCTTGTCTCGCTTCGTGGTTGCTCCGCGCTCTCCGCTCTCCAGGTATTTATTGTTATTATTTAGACAGTCTAATCATTCAGTTTAAATCCTAAAAGTGTTTTTTGTGGTTCGGTTCAGTGCCGTGGCCTGTCACCGGCGCCATGGGTAAATGCTCCGATGTCGTGCTCGTGGCTAGCGCTGTGATTGTTGTGAATACGCCGTCATAGCCCCGCAACGCGTGGTCCTGCGCAGCTACAATGGTACGTTTTGGGGTTCTAAACCTTCGTCGCCTCTTTGTAGTAAGGTTAGCGTAACAAAATTTCTCTTTTTAGCCCGAATGAGTCGAAGGAGCCATGGTGTGCACCTGGAGATTGTGCCTTGCCTTTTAGCAGTGCCGTGTCTTGCCTTTCTCCTCAGCGTTGCCTGTCCTGCAAAGCTGTCTGTCAATGTTGCCTTTCATGGTGTCCGGTGCATTGCCCTCCACGTCAAGAGGACGTTTAGGGGTAATGTAACGAATGGACTGAAATCATAACATGAACTAAAATGACACTCAATGGAACAAGAACAAATGTGAAACAGAACGTATTTTAAACTGAAAACTGAAATATGCTGAATTTATTATAGAAAAACCAAATAAATTGTATATTTTCTTATTTTGGATGCCTGCCTCTGTTTAATCAAAACGAACCTGTGTTGCCTTTCTGTTTAGTTATGTTTATTTTCCGGTCTTTTGCCGGTGGCGTTGTTGGTTTTGTTTAGTTTTATTTTAATTTACAGCTAAAGTTAATTTCATTTCATTTTTTTTAAAGTTATTTAAAAACAATTTATGTTTAAACACCCCGCTGCCACACCTGCGTATTGCAGAGGAGACACAAAACTAATCCAAGGCCTCTCCGGTGTTGATTCAATGAGTCCATTCAAATCCGTGTGTTCAGAAAAAATAAATAAATAAAGTTTGCGAGCCGTCTTCCCCGTGTTTGTGTCCAGCTCTCGGCGATCTGTGTCTTCCTCGCGCACTGGTCCTCAAACCTCCGTGTTTAAGCAATATCCTTTTTCCTCGCGCGCTGGTCCTTGTTGCTTCGTTTGTCATTTTATTGATCTGAAGAACTTGTAAACCTGTCAATGCTCGTGTTATCATAGGCTGTGTGGGTTCACGGTAAGGTCATCTGGAGTCCTAGCTCAATACTGCCACCTCCTGACGCGGCATAAGAACTACACCATTTTGGGTCTATTTGTGTTTCCATGTAAAGGAAGATTAGCCACGACACCAGATAAACTGTGAGCACAAAACGTTACGACTGTGACGGTTTTCGTGGGAACGTTGTCTTGTAAACCAGGCCTAAAGAACTACAGCCCTAAATGTCAGACGGTTGAACTGAAATGAAACCGATTCAGACTGAAGCAGCTCAGTCTGGTGTAAAAACATCCTCCTCACGCTGAGTCTGTGAAGATAAAGTAAGAAAACACAGCTCACAGATGTGATCAAAGCCCAGGTCAGACACAGAGACAAGTGTTCTTCATTAATGTGGAAGTTTGAATCAGAGACAGAAATGAGCTACAAACTTTATAATTGTGAGACGTGTTTGTGTTTGTGTCTCTGAAATGAAGCCTGTATGTGAGTTTAGCTTTGCACCTCGTCTGTTTTTCACTCACAACAAGTCAGAGCCCCTCCAGTCCAAGTCCAAGTCCAGGTCCTCTGCTTTTTCAAGTCTTTAAATCAAATACCAAATCTTTTAAAGTGAACCCTGGATATAATCACATGTTTATCCTAAAACACTTATAATCTCATCACTTATATAAATACAGGACAAATACCTTGGAAGTATTTGTTGTTTTATTAAAATAGTGTTATGAAGAAATGACATGGAGGCTGCCATTTTGCTGCGGTTATGACATAAAATAGTGTTGTCATGGTAACAGGTAACTAAGCAACATGAACTCCTGGGTTAAACCTTTATGTGGAATCTAGTGACATTGAAGATAATCAAGAGAAAGAGGCAGAACTGGACACTGTCAGAGGTGTTTTTGTTTCAACTGTTCACAGATCAAACCACAGGAGTAACCATGGCAACACTATTTTATGTCATCAACCAAAATGGCGGCTCCCAGTGGCTTGAAAACAACATAAACAATGACAATTTTATAAAAAATAGTAAACAGTTATATATTTGTTTGTGATTTATTTGAATAAGCATGAGCAGTATCAGTGTTTTAGCCACATTTGTCTTTATTGACCCTATTTTGTCCCGCCCACTTGGCTTGGAAATGCACTTCCTGTTTAGCTCTGTAAAGGTAGCTAACGTGTTTGTTTGTCTGTCTTGTGGGGCAATTTTAATGAAATATAATGACAGTTAAAATAAACCCATCGACTGAAGTCTACAGGCTAAATGCAGCTAAACAGGAAGTGCACGTCCTAGAAAAGTGGGCGGGACAAATAGGGTCAATATCCAGGGTTCCTTTAACTCTACAGTTTCATTGATTTTTTAATCACATTTAAAACAAATTTTGGTCACAAAAAGAAACAAGGAGGGACATGTTTCAGTTTGTAAATGTGTTTGTTTTTTTTAGTAGAAGCATCAGTTTGTCTCAAGTGTCTGATCTTCAGGTCCAAACCTCTGAGTCATGATCATCATAAAATGTGTTAAAAACAGATTTAAAAGCTAAAGACACAAGACAATGTTTTAAGAATCAATGAGAGAAACAAATCAGTAAGAATCAACAAGAACATGACTTTTACTGACGTCTTATAATCTGAAAACTGAAGACATGTCCCTGTCTCTGCTGTTTCCCGAGAAAAATCCATTTAAAGTGTGATTATAATCTGATTATAATCTGGTTCTAATGTGAGTCTGAAGAGGTCGTTTGGAGAGGATCATGTTCTGAAGGTCACAGGGATTTTAATCTCACAAACACTGAGGTCTGAGTCGAAGGAAACGAGAACATTTCACACTACAGGGACATTTACAGACAGAAAGAAACGAGAACATGGCTCAGTTAAAGATATTCTGGGACATTTGTGGCTGTTTTAGAGATAGTCTGGGGCATTTCTTGCTCTGTTGGAGACGTTTCTGAGCCGTGACACTGAGGCTTAGTCGGTCAAATGACTCTTTAAGTGGAATCGTCTCACGTCAGCAGCTCCTGGTTCAGAAACACAATCATCTCCTCCTGCTGCTGCTGCTGCTGCTTCTGTGTCACGGCAACAGAAATATATATATATACACTATACACAGAGGAAACTGAACGCTAAAATACATCCAATCATCTGCTGCTGCTTCAGTGTCAGAGCGAAGAACAGATTTCACATGAGCAGCTGAAATATACGTCCAACAGCAGCAGGAATAATCTGAACATATGTCCAATCATACAGTATGTCTGAGCACAGATAAATCTGTCCAACGCATCACCAAACATATACACAGAGGAAACTGAACACTAAATATACTGTACATCCAATCATCTCCTGCTGCTGCTTCAGTGTCAGAGCGACTGAAATATATGTCCACCGCACCAGAAGGAATAATCTAAACACAGCAGTAAAAATACACCCAATCATGTGTGTCTGAGTGCAGATAAACATGTCCAACACATCACCAAACATGTATATTTATACACGACACACAGAGGAAAGTAAAAACTAAAAACACATCCAATCTGCTGCTGCTTCAGTGTCAGAGCAGAGATTTCACACAAACACAAATATAACAGAATAAACCCAGAACAGCACCAAAAATATGTCAGAGTGAACCGAACACGACGTCACAAGTCCAGACCAGGACCTGGGACTGAACCAGGACCAGGTGTGAGTGGGTATGTCACAATATCAAGTTTTAGAATCACGATTATAACAAAAGGAAAAATCACAATTTAGCGATTATTCACGATTATCGACATAAAGACAAAATATATACACATATATATTTAAAATCTACATTATTGGTATTTGATCTGCTGACAGTGACAATACACTGAGTGTATTACATAAATATGATGTAGCCTAGAATAAAAATAATAAATGTGATTATTTAAATAATTATCCTTTGAAAAAAATATATAATTTAATGTTTTAAACTAAATTTTAATCAAGCTTTTTTTTACATTATTGTCCCTTTAATTGCTTTAATATTCTCATTATACTTACAAGGAGAGATCGATTACTAATAATATATTGTGTGTGATATCTGTCATGTGACTCATGAAGGTGACGTCATCCACACGTTTTGTTTTCCCAGCGTCGTCATGACGTCTGCAGCGTCTCTGCTTTAGTTTTACTTTCAGATCAGAGTTTATGTCAAATGAAGCATAAATACTGTTTATTTTTGTCGTGAGCTGTGTGACTCTCTCTGGAGCACTTCGTTTAAAGGATTTACGTTGTTTCTTTACCTTTACTTGGACAAACAGCGAGGGATGATCGTATCGAAGATGCTGGATCATGTTGGATGTGTTAGAGCTTTTATATTAGACACTCTTCAGCCGCACAAAGCCCTGGTCATCTTTAAAACATCTCCTGACTTGATTCTTTGGATGGATACAACTCCTGAAGCGCTAACTTCAGCAGCCTTAGCGGTGAGTTGACGACACACACGCTGTTCTCCGCCTCACGCTGCCCAGGCACGTCACAGAAGACGTAAGACGTGTTTGTGGTTTACCGTGAGTTGTAAAAAGTCTACAAATAATCTACCGTGGGGGAAATATTCACGATTATTGAAAAACCGGTTAATCATTCCTAGGTGTGAGGTCTGATTAAACTGGAGTGGATAAATGTTTATATTAAGTCTTGGTGTTGGTGTGAAAGAGCCTTCAGACATTTAGGTTTTCCACAGTTTCACCAGAAATGATCCAGAACTAAATCTACAAAGAACAAAGCTCCTCTTCACAACTTTAACGAGTCGTCTCCTCAGATAAAAGCGTTTACAGACAATCTAAAACATTTGAATAAAAGTTTGATCAGAGCAGTTTTCAAACCTGTTCCTTTCATTTAAACAGAAAAAAACAAGTGTGTGTGACTTAAATCTGATTCTCTGACACTTAAACTTCACCTCAAACTCTCACAGATCAAAGATTCTAACTCTCTTCTGCTTAAACGACCGACTCAGCCTCGTTACAAATGTTCTAATTGTGTTTGAGCAGAAGTTGAATCAGTCTGAGCAGCAAACACACGAGCTTTGATTAGACTCAGACTGATCAGTGACTCGTTTGATTAGATTCATAAAGACGTGGGATTATAAAGCTGCTCCACTTTAATCACAGACGCAGCAGATGTTTTCCTCTTTTCTCTGCTCCAAACCAGACTTTTCACCTTTAATCAGTCGAATATCAAACGTCTGCTGCAGCTCAAACTGTAATTATTCATTTTCACTCGTAAACATGGACGAGCTTCACACGTTTGAGACTTTTTTCTAAACAGAAGCAGAGGAAACATGTGAAAAGTCAGCCTAGAGTTGCCCTGGCTGTAGTGACAGTGTTTCAACCCAAAGCCTCTGTTCCACTGACCTCAGATCAGATCAGATCAGAGCAGAGAGTCGAGAACCTGTGCGGTCATTTGAGCCTATATTCTCCATCCATCCATCCATTTTCTTCCGCTTTATCCGGGGTCGGGTCGCGGGGGCAGCAGTCTGAGCAGGGACGCCCAGACTTCTCTGTCCACACACACCTCCTCCAGCTCTTCTCTGTCCACACACACCTCCTCCAGCTCTTCTCTGTCCACACACACCTCCTCCAGCTCTACTCTGTCCACACACACCTCCTCCAGCTCTTCTCTGTCCACACACACCTCCTCCAGCTCTTCTCTGTCCACACACACCTCCTCCAGCTCTTCTCTTGTATCTGTGATCTTGTCCTTTCGGTCGTTACCCAAAGCTCATGACCATAGGTGAGGGTTGAACGTAGATTGACGGTAAATCGAGAGCTTTGTCTTTCGACTCAGCTCCTTCTTCACCACAACGGTTCGATACAGCGACTGCATCACTGCAGACGCTGCACCGATCCGCCTCAATCTCACCTCCATCCTTCATCACTGTGAACAAGACCCTGAGATACTTGAACTCCTCCACTTGAGACTCTCCACCACCTGGAGAGGGCAAGGCACCTTTTTCTGTTGAGAACCATGGCCTCGGATTTAGAGGAGCTGATCTTCATCCCAGCTGCTTATATTCTATTGGTTCATTTTGAGAAGTTGTGACATTTTTTGGTAATTTGTTCATATTATTAATTACAAAAAAAAAAACTCGGTTATTTTGATTCCATCTTGTGCAACTCATCATAAAATAAAATTGTCACTTTTGGTTTATAACTAGACACATCCATATATACTGTATGTGTCTGAACGCAGAGATTTCACATGAGCATCCAATATATGTCCAACACAGCAGCAGGAATATACATAATCTGAACACGTTTCACCAGTAATTATCCAGAATTAAATCTACAAAGAACAAAGCACCTCTTCACAACTTTAACGAGTCATCTCCTCAGATAAAAGTGAGTTTGCAGACAATCAAAAAAAGACCTCAATAACACCTGAGAGTGCAGCCTCCAGCTCTGCAGACGTGACACAACCACGGAGAACCCCAGAAACCCCCCTGACCCGAGTAAAACCAGCGCTCTCACCGTGCTCCACGTCGTACTCCTCCATGGTGCTGACGAAGTGAGGTCTGGAGTAGAAGTTATGAGGCCCAGGCTGTTGTAAACCTCCCAGACTGAAGAAGCTGCGTTCTGAGGCCGCGCAGCCGGAGAAAGCTCTTCTGCTGGGGACGCACGGCAGACGGGACCAGCCTCGGACCTCGAGATCGAACGACTCCAGCGCTGTGACCGGCAACTTCCCCTGACGACCTCCTAGAACAACAGAAACACCAGAAACACAAGGTTAGACACATAAGACCAGCCCCGGACCTCCAGATCGAACGACTCCAGCGCTGTGATCGAGAGTTTACCCTGACGACCTCCTAGAACACAAGAAACACCAGAAACATGAGGTTAGAGACACAAGACCAGCCCCGGACCTCCTGCTGTCGGGGGTAAGTCAGTGGATGCCAGTGGCGTGCTGGATCATTTTTCAGTCCGGGAAAATTAGACCTTAGATTGGCCCATTTGTTCATTAAGTCATGTGACTTAGCTGGTAGTTGAGTGGTTAAGAGCTGCGCATTTAAACTTTTGCCCTTTCAGCTCCACGTTCGAGTCCCGCTCAGGAAACCTCTCTCTTTATTTTTTGTAACCAATATCTACTCCACCTCTCATACATTCTCTTCTCCAGTAGTAAACTGCTTAGTTTTAGTCACACATGGTCAATACAGTACAGACACAGCTCCCAGCTTTCCTCCTCCTGACCTCTGACCTATCCTCTGCTCCACAGCAGTGCGCGCTCTTACACACACACATGAAGGACGCGCTCACACAAACACATATAGCGCGTTCTGGCCACTGTTCTGACCCACGAAGACAAACTTGTGTGTGAACCTTTTGTCAAGTTGTGTGTGGAAATGCGCTCCGCTCCGCCGCGGTGATTCGCGTGTATAAACCAGCTGAAGTGTTTGTTCATCAGCCGTTTTTGTTCGTAACTCCGAGAATATACAACGGATTTACTTGAAACAAAGTTTGACTGAGAGCTTATGGTACGTGGAGCATGTTTTGGGGAAAACGTGTCAAGAGTCTTTGATTATGCGCTGTGTGCTGTGAAACACATCATAGACGAGGCAGCAGCTGGCTCCGCCTCTCCCACTGTGCGCACATTTGCCATTTGCCTGCTGCAGCTGTATGGGCCGGGCCTCTCTCTCTCTCTCTCTCTCTTTCTCTTTCTCTCTCTTCAACCACGGAGGACACCGGCCCAAAAGTCACGCGGCCCACCGGGAAACGTCCCGACTCTCCCGATTAGCCAGCACGCCCTTGGTGGATGCACGACACTGGTGATGAGGACGTCAGACAGACTCATGTCAACAACCACAAACTCTCCCTTTAAGTCCAGAGGCGACAGGACAACCTCACTCTTCTGTTCAGAGTTCAGTCACTGTAAAAACACACCTCCTCCTCACACAAGAGCCCGATCTCACAGACATTACACAACATTTAACGCACAGCTAGTTCCGGCAACAAATCACTGCTCTGTGGCCGTCACCATAACAACGGGTAAATAAATGCAAACTGGATTTCCCCTGGCTGTAGCACAAAGCATGGACTGTGATGTATTCCTACTTTTAAATGTTTTTTCATTGTTTGCTCCAATCAAACTTGTGCCACCTGGACAAACGTTTGGATGAAGCTTCTATTTTAGACAGAAAATAAGGTTACTGTTCATTCTCTGTACATACAAGCTCAAAGTGAGTCATAAATATGGATGATTTCAATGTTTGTTTGGCAGAATATCACAATGAGAGCTGCTTGTGTTCCAACTGCACTTTCTCTGCAAACGAGAAAAACATGGATGGAGCAAAGTCCTCTTCATGTGACCGGCCTCAGACATATAGGCCTATAACAGGGGTCTGCAACCTGTGGCTCTTTAAAGACTCCAATGTGGCTCTTTGAGCTTTCATTGACTCTCACTGTCAAGAGAACAAGAACGAAGATTCTAATATATGTTAATAATGTGTGTAAATGTGATACTGTCTCTGAAACGGACGTCAGGTCTCACAAGTGTGCTTTTATTAGCACATTCATTGTGATAATTACATAATAATTCATACAATTTTAGTATACATACGTATGTATATTCATCAGTTTGTCTTGTATATTTTTATTTAACTATAGTTGTGGCTCTTTCTGGTTTTAATTTTCTTTGAATTGGGCAGTTGCGGCTCTTTTGCTGTTAAAGGTTTCAGACCCCTGGCCTATAACCACCAGTCTCACTCAATAATGTACCATTGATGGAAATGTCCTGTTTCATTTCTACATCTAAGTGTGGATGCTATATAATCTCATCAAATATTCAATGTCATTCAATTATTTTACATTTGCTGTTGTGATTATGAACGAAATGAACAACTTGTGCATTCTATTTTTTCCCGAAATTAAATAATCGTGGAGTTTTTTCATAATCGTGATAATCGTACGTGACGATATTCAGTTATAACAGCAGATGTGGCTTCATAAGAGAATCTAACGTCTGACGCTGTGAACCCAGTAAAAGCTGAGTTAAGGTTAAACAAAGAAAAGCTTCATGTGTTAAAGTTAATTAATGACTCTGAGACACAGTTAGTAGACATTGTCAACATTTGTTCACTTTGAATCAGTCTTGAAGCAGTTGTTCAAACACTTACATTTTGTGAGCTAATTAATATTTTAGTGACTATGAACGTTTAGTAAATGATCGCGATAATATCGTTAATCGCGATTATTTTCAATAATCGTGAATGCAAACTTTAATATCGTCCCATGTCTAAAGCTCATCTCTATAACAACAGACAAACACATGTAAACATCTGCTGTCAGTCTGGTGGAAGTAGATTTATGCAAAACACAGAAATAAACAATATCTCAAACATTAACAGATCATAAACCACTCTGCTACCGTGCACCCAGATGTGTTCTTATTTATGAATATTAATGAAATCCTAATTCTAATCTTAACCTGCCCCAAACCCCAAACCTAATCTTACACATTTTAGTAACTTGAAGCCTAAACTTACCCGTTTCACTTGAAGAAAACGTCTCCACGTGGACAAGACCAAAACTGTAAAAGATTTACCTCAAGAATATCACTCCAAACAATAATCTGTTACATTTTTTTGTCTTTATTAATAACAATACATTTTACATTACATTACAACACTTTATTTACATAGCGCTTTTCAAAGACGCTTTACAGTCAAAGGCAGTTAAACAAACATAAAACAGTAACAACATAAATCAAACATTACATTTACAAAACATTAAAAGTACATTTAAACAGATGAGTCTTCAGGTTTGTCCTAAAAGTGTCGAGGTGGGTGCAGTCTCTGTCCCAGAGGGTGGAGCAGCGATGGAGAAGCCTCTGTCACCCCAGGTTTGGAGTTTGGTCCAAGCTGGAGGAGCAGGTGGAGGTCAGGGCCTTAGCTGGAGGAGCAGGTGGAGGTTTGGTCAGGGCCTTAGCTGGAGGAGCAGGTGGAGGTTTGGTCAGGGCCTTAGCTGGAGGAGCAGGTGGAGGTTTGGCTCGGTCAGGGCCTTAGCTGGAGGAGCAGGTGGAGGTTTGGCTCGGTCAGGGCCTTAGCTGGAGGAGCAGGTGGAGGTTTGGTTCAGTCAGGGCCTTAGCTGGAGGAGCAGGTGGAGGTTTAAGGTCATTCCCTCAAAACATTTCTCTGGAAAAAAGTTGTGTAGCCTTTCAGATGTCCAAAGCTAGTATTCATAGCTTCATGTCTCATCTCCATGGTTACAAGACAAACAAACAACTCAATTCACAAAATCCTTAAGTCTGTTGAAATCCCAAGATTCAAAGTATTTTCACTGGAAGATCTTTTGCTGCTTCAGATGTGAAAGTCTGCCATTTCAGAAGTCCAAAGCCAGCGCAGCATGAGCGTTTGCTAAATGTTAAAGTCGAGGAAGAAGACCAACGTCGCCACCACCGAACCGAACCACACACAAACCTCCGGATGTTCACAGACTTGGTGTCGGCCAGAAGTTCACCCCTTAGAATTTTGAACAATTCTAAGATGTGAACTGTCACGAGTCACGTTTATGCAAAGCCCTAGTTTATCTTTATTTTTCTTGTAATAAGACAGTTGTAATAAGCTCGGTGCTCATTTACCTGACAGTTTGGGGTCAGAGGTGAGTCTGGTGTTGTAACGTCTCTTATAGTCCCACGTGTGAGCCAAAGAAGAAGCTCCTTCGTCTCTGTTGATGGTCTTTGTGCCTCGCTTCCATCAACAGAGACGAAGGAGTTTTTTCTTTGGCTCACACGTGGGACTTTCACCAGGCGGGGGCAGACGTCTGACAAATCTGTCAAACTGGCCACGTCTGGGAAGATTCTATAAGAGAGACGTCACAACACCAGACGTCCTTCCGCTCAAACTGTCAGGTAAATGACCTAGCTTATTACAACTGTCTTATTACAAGAAAAATAAAGATAAACTAAGAAGAAGCCCTGATTTAGACCAACTGTCTTCTTTGTTTTGGCTGTTTAAGAGTTTAAGAGTATCTGTTATCATCTGAAATAATAACATATACTCATCGCTTAAAGTCGAGGAAGAAGACCAACGTCGCCACCACCGAACCGAACGTCCTACAAGTCTCCCGATGTTCACAGACTCGGTGTTGTCTGGAAGTTCACCCCTTAGAATTTTGAACAATTGTAAGATGTGAACTGTCACGAGTCACGTTTATGCAAAGCCCTGATTTAGACCAACTGTCTTCTTTGTTTTGGCTGTTTAAACCTACAAAACAGAAGGTGTTTAATCAGAGAAAAGCTAAAGAGTGACCCACGAGTATCTGTTATCATCTGAAATAATAACATATACTCATCGCTTAAAGTCGAGGAAGAAGACCAACGTCGCCACCACCGAACCGAACGTCCCACAAACCTCCACAGACTTGGTGTCGTCTAGAAGTTCACCTCTTAGAATTTTGAACAATTGTAAGATGTGAACTGTCATGAGTCCTGATTTAGACCAACTGTCTTCATTGTTTTGGCTGTTTAAACTCCAAAACCAGAACAAAACAGAAGGTGTTTAATCAGAGAGTGACTCACGAGTATCTGAAATAAGCTCTACCCATCGCTGTGAACGAGCTCGTGTTATTCTGGTGAAGCCGGTGGCGTTGGCTTCTTCACGTTGATGTAAGTGTAGAATCAGCAGCTTTTTGGGCGGCTTCGGAAGCTCCGCCCTCCCTCTTGTGCCTCCCCGACTTCTCTAACGATCTCCGTGAACGGTTTTCCCTGCAGCTCCTTGATCTTTTCCCGAAGCTGGTCCCTCTCCTCTTTTATTCTCTGGAGTTTCATCTTCTCCTCCTCCAGCTCCTCGTTCCTCTCCTTCTCGTACTCTTTAAATTTCGAGTACATTGTTTGGCGTTCCCGTTGGATTTCTTGCCGAGACTCCTTCCTGACCTCGTCCACGCACCTCCGACGAGACTCTTGCAGAAGCTTCTCTTGCATCTTGAACTCCATCCTACGTTCGTGCGCTTCGTTTTGGACGCGCATCAGTTCCTCCTGGTGCTTCTTCTTCAGCTCGCAGACGTCCCGTTCATTCTCCTCCACAGACTTCTGGTGGGTTTCCTTCAGCGTCTGGTTTTCCTCCTTTAAGTCGCGGACATTCTGCTCACTCAGCTTCAGTCCTGCCGCCAGCCTTTCCACCTGGTTCATGACTTCTCTGTACATTTTTTGAATGACCTGGGAATGTTTCTGGTGCTTCTCCTGCACCTCCTTCAAAGCTGCAGACAGATTTTCCTGCAGTTCTTGGTTCTCCTGCTCTTTTTGTCTGAGCTCCTGGTGAAACTGTTCCCTCTGCTCCTCCATGAGCTTCTTCATCCTCTCTGTTCCTCTTCCACAGACTTCTGACATGTTTCCTCCATGAGCTTCTTCATCCTCTCTGTTTCCTCTTCCACAGACTTCTGACATGTTTCCTCCATGAGCTTCTTCATCCTCTCTGTTTCCTCTTCCACAGACTTCTGACATGTTTCCCTCAGAGTCTGGTTCTCCTCCTTCAGGTTACGGACAGCCTCCTTCAGCCTCTTTGCCAGATCTATCGCCTGGGTCATATCCTCTCTGTGTTCCTCCCTCAGACTTCGGATGTTCTGCAGATGTTCCTGGCTCATCTCCTGCAGGTTTCTCTTCATTTTTTTGTTCTCCTCCTCCTTTAAGTCGAGCTGTTGTTGAAACTCGACCCTCTGCTCCTCCAGGCTCCGTTTCATCCTCGCGGCTTCCTCCTCTGCAGACTTCTGGAAGGATTGGTTCAGAGTCTGGATCTCCTTCTCGTGTTTCTCCTCCAGGTCAGAGACTTTCTGTTCACTTACCTTCAGTCTCTGTCCCAGCCTGATCGCGTGGTGCATTGCTTCTCTGTAATCCTCTGTCATGGTCTTGATGTCCTGCAGATGCTCCTGGTGCTTCTCCTGCACCTCCTTCAAAGCTGCAGACAGATTTCCCTTCAGCTTTTGGTTCTCCTGGTTTTGTTGTCTGAGCTCCTGCTGAAACTGTTCCCTCTGCTCCTCCATGAGCTTCTTCATCCTCTCTGTTTCCTCCTCCACAGACTTCTGACATGTTTCCTCCATGAGCTTCTTCATCCTCTCTGTTTCCTCTTCCACAGACTTCTGACATGTTTCCTCCATGAGCTTCTTCATCCTCTCTGTTTCCTCTTCCACAGACTTCTGACATGTTTCCCTCAGAGTCTGGTTCTCCTCCTTCAGCTCACAGACGGTCTCCTTGAGCCTCTTTGCCAGACCTATCGCCTGGGTCATGTCCTCTCTGTGTTCCTCCGTCAGACTTCGGATGTTCTGCAGATGTTCTTGGCTCATCTCCTGCAGGTTTCTCTTCATCCGTCTCATCTCTTCATCTTTTAAGTGGAGTTTTTGTTGAAGCTGGAGCTGCTTCTCCTCCATGCTTCGTGCTGCCTCTTGTATCACCAGTAAATCCACTCTCATGGCCTCTTTCTCAGCCTGGTACTGCACAACTCTGTCCTCCAGCTTTCTGCTCTTCTCTTTCTCCTCCATCTTCTCGTGTTGGAGTGTGCAGACCTGCTCCTGTAGCCCTTTGCTTCTCTCTCTCTCTTGTCCCAGCTTCACATAGAGCGATCTGATGTCGACCTCCTGTATATCGCTTTTAGCCTTGGCGCTGTCAGTGATCGTTCGTATGTTCTGCTGTAACGTGGCCTTTTGCTGCTGGAGAATAACCACGCTGTTTTCCAGATGTCGGAGCTGTCTCTCCTTCTGCTCTTTCTCCGTCTCTGCCTCCGTCTGCAGAGTCCGGATTACTTCTCCTGCCGATTCCAGCTGGCCTCTCAGTTCTCTCACCAGTTCGGCGTTGTTCCTGAAGAATTTCATCTTGTCGTCGGCTGAAAAAACGTGAAAATCCCTAAAACGTGAGAGCTGTTCAGAAACACAGCTTCTCTCTGTGAGTCCAGACGAGTTATGAGCCGGTACAATGACGGAAACCTCCCAGGTTAGCTTTGTGATGTCACCGAGCTTTGAACTGTGTGTGTCGTCACCGCGGCGACGGCGCTTCTATCGACCGTAGAGACTGTTGCCACGGTAACTCACAGCAGCAGCACAAGTTCCGGTTCCATTTTGTGTTGGAAGATTCAAACTAAACCTGATGTATTTCGAGCCAATCCGCTGTGACTAGATTCATGTTGCAGTCGTCTAGTTCGGAGCAGAAAAGACAAGACTCCAGTCGCTGCACCAAACCATCAGCGTAATTCAAATAAGTATAGAGATTTATAAAACAAACCGTATCATTTCTCTCCAAAACGAACTGATACTAGCGGCTCCTGACTAATTTCTTTGGGGGGCCTATGGTCAATACATTACCAGCTATCAAAGCCCAATGCCCACAATTATATTATATTGTCTAATCAATCAATATAATATCATTTTCCACCACTAGATGGCATTCACGTGAAATCAAATGGCATGTGGCCAACTTGTGTCAATAAAACTATAAAATCAAGATTCAGACCAGTAACATACATAAACAGGTTTTATAATAATAAAAGTACAGATCTATTTGTTCATATTTAAGACAATAAAACCAGCCTGAGAGCCACAGTAAACATGGACATGGAGCATGATTGAAAACAAGTTCAGAAAATACACAACTCTGAGTCTAACTTGGCAAAAAAATACACAATTCTACATTCTCCACCTTCAGTTGTAACGTGTCTGATGTTTAAGTTTGGCCTCGGGGGTTGTAGCTTATTTATTTTTTTATTTAACCTTTATTTAACCAGGAAAGTCCCATTGAGATTCGGAGATCTCTTTTTCAAGGGTGTTCTGGCCAAGAGGCTCCAACACACACAACCCAAAACACAGACATTTTAAAATAAACAGAAAAGACATAGTTAAAAACAGTTACAGGTTAATGATGCATTTCCAGGTCTTTCAGAAGAGAGTCAAAATGAGCCACAAAGACAAGAGTTTGGAGTTTAAAAACTCTCTGTAAAAAATTCCAATCTGTGGGAGCACAAGACTGAAAAGACATTTTCCCTTTTCTGTTCTAACATTGGGAACAATCAATGAGTAGACATCCTGAGAACGCAACTGATGAGGTCCATCAGGCCTACGCTGAAGATACACACTCAGGTATGAAGATACACACTCAGGTATGAAGATACACACTCAGGTCTGAAGATACACACTCAGGTCTGAAGATACACACTCAGCTCTGAAGATACACACTCAGGTATGAAGGAAGTAGACCAACAAGTTTTTTAATTTTGAAAACCTGAAAATGTTTAGAAACTGTTGTCTAGTGCACAAGGTCTTAAATGGCTCAGCTCCACCACCTTTGGGAGAATTCATTAAAAAAAGAAGCTGTGAGACCAGCACCAGATCCACAACAAGGGGAGACTGTGAAGTCCAGTTTAGAAAGTGCACCTTTGCCCAGAATGTGCTCTCTGTCAAAGGCTGTACAAACTGGAACACGCTGCCAATCACAGTCAGAGACAGCACCACTTTTGTTCTGTTTAAGAAACAACTTAAGGAATGGCTACTTAGTAACCAAAGATGTACCCACTAGAAATTATTATTACACTAGTGAGAATGTGTGGATGTGTGTAAGTTATAGTAGTGAGTGAGCACAGGCATAGGCACTTTATAGGTTATAGACACAGGCATAGGCACTTTATAAACCATAGGTACAGGCACTTTACCAACCATACACACAGGCACTTTAACTAAAGCACTTTAGTAATAGATCTACCTCATGTGCATCCAAGTGTTTGTTTATTGTATTGTATTATGTCTTGTCTGGTTCTGTCTGTTGTGTCTCCTGTTGTATCTCGTGTGATGTCTTGGTTGTCTGTTCATTTATATTTTGTTTCTTGTGTTGTAGCCTGTTTTATCCTTGTTTTATGGGACTACAGATGGAAATTAGCTTTAAAAGGAACCCCGAATATTTACATAAATAGATCGAAAATACTTCGCGTAGGTATACTTACTAAAAAGTAGAACTTAAAGTAAACAAATATTCGCCGTTTGACGTAAAATTGTTATGTTTACAACAACTTCCTGATATTACAGGCGCCGCCATCTTGAGGTGATGACGCAGAATCGTGTGGCGCACTGGCGCAGTGAGCGTCAGTTGTGAGACGCACCGTTGATCTGGTTAACAGGAGCGTCAGTAGTGTTTCGTCTGGTTAACAGGAGCGTCAGTAGTGTTTCGTCTGGTTAAGGAGGTCAGTAGTGTTTGTCTGGTTAACAGTGTGTTTGTCTGTAGGGGTAGTGTGTTTCGTCTGGTTAACAGGAGCGTCAGTAGTGTTTCGTCTGGTTAACGAGCGTCAGTAGTGTTTCGTCTGGTTAACAGGAGCGTCAGTAGTGTTTCGTCTGGTTAACAGGAGCGTCAGTAGTGTTTCGTCTGGTTAACAGGAGCGTCAGTAGTGTTTCGTCTGGTTAACAGGAGCTCAGTAGTGTTTCGTCTGGTTAACAGGAGAGGTTTCGTGTTCAGGTCAGTAGTGTTTCGTCTGGTTAACAGGAGCGTCAGTAGTGTTTCGTCTGGTTAACAGGAGCGTCAGTAGTGTTTCGTCTGGTTAACAGGAGCGTCAGTAGTGTTTCGTCTGGTTAACAGGAGCGTCAGTAGTGTTTCGTCTGGTTAACAGGAGCGTCAGTAGTGTTTCGTCTGGTTAACAGGAGCGTCAGTAGTGTTTCGTCTGGTTAACAGGAGCGTCAGTAGTGTTTGTAAAATGGTACATTGACTTTTGGTTGTGATTTGGTCTCGGGAGGAAACAAGGAGAATGTTTAAGCTTTCATAACTTTCCTCGTAGTTACACGATTCGACGTCATACTACCCAGAATGCACTGTGTTGTAAACAATGATGGCGTCTTCCGTGAAAATATATTTCTTAAAAGTTTAATAAAACGGTAGATTTTTCAGATTTTTCGTGTGTATTTATATCTTTGATGATATAAGGAAAACTCCAAAACAAACATTAAAAAATTCTCGGGGTTCCTTTTAAGCTAAATCTGGTGTATTTACGGTTTTGCCGTTCATTAATACACATTGTCCCATTCAAATAAATAAATAAACTAAACTAACTAAACTAAGTCCTTTGTATATAAACCTGTACCAGTGTGTTAGCCGCCGTGTGGCTAAAGCAGGACGTCCAACACCAGAGTACAGGTCACAGTGATGGGTCCGTGCACCACAGTTTGTTATAAAGCGCAAAGAGGCGTAAAACAGAGTCCAGTGAACGCAAAGCTTGGGCTGGAGCATGTCTATACAAAAGGTCTCCATAGTCCAACACAGGAAGGAATGTTGCAGCAACAAGTCTCTTTCTGGAATTGAAAGAAAACGACAGCTTGTTTCTGAAATAAAAACCTAATTTCAAACGCAGCTTTTTGACAAGAGATTCAATGTGTGGTTTAAAAGACAATCCATCATCAATTATGACACCCAAGTATTTAAAAGTATTCACAACTTCAATAACTGAGCCGTCAGGTGTGAAAACTGAAGGGACATTCTGTGTAGCTCTACTTCTACTAAACAGCATCAACTTTGTTTTGTTAGCGTTAAGAGAGAGCTTTAATTCAGAAAAACTATGGCAAACAACGTTAAATGTATTTTGCAAATTGACAATGGCTTCAGTGAGTGAAGATGCAAAAGAATAAATGATCATGTCATCAGCGTAAAAATGACAATTTGCATCATTTACATTCTGTCCCACATCGTTTATATAAAGAGTAAACAAACGTGGGCCTAGTTGTTGTAAACGACTTGTTTGGTGCAGAATATTCTGAGTTAGATCACTAGCACTAGCCGCTCTCTGTTTGACTGACAGGTGAACGTGCCTTGTCACACAGACGTACGTGTCGGCTCAGCGGAGAGGCAAGCACCGCGAGTCCCATTAGTTTACATTGTAGAAAAAACGCTCTTGCATTAGATTCAATAGAAGCGGCGGGTGTGATTTGAAGTCAGGCTGATTGTGCGTTCCAGGCAACTGGGAACTGGTATATGTCCACTTCCCACTTGTACAAATGCTCTGGAACGCCACTTGAACTGGTTAATCCCACTTGTGAACTGGGACCTGGTCGAGGAAGCCCCACTTCACATACGAGTTCAACAACAACCACAATACATTTATTTGAGAGGTTTAACTGACACAAAAACAATGTAAACATTGATTACAGGTCATTTACCGTTACTTTTGTTTAGCCTAAAGGTTAGCATTAGCCATAATGTTTACATACGAGTTGATTACGTTGGAACGCTCTGAAGTGGGAACTGGTATTTTTCAAGTGAGAAATATCCCAGTTCCCAGTTGCCTGGAACGCAGCATTAGATCCACCAAAAGAGGCGGGACTATACGAAAATAAGCTTCTCTGATTGGACAAGGAAGTTTAATGGCATTTTAATCAGATTTTAGTCGGGTTTGATCAACTTTAACTACACACCTCGCTCATATTTTCTTCTTTTTGTTGCAGCTCTACTGCGCAGACGACTGTTTAAACTACTTCCTTATCCAATATCGGCCAAAAACAGGCTGATGTGCAAAAAAATCTTCAGTATTGTCCTCAAACTATCGGCTGGTCAAACGATCTGTCAAAGTAAAAATAGCATGACTGACTCGACTGGCTCTGGAGTCCTTTTGACAACCTTTTAGAACTCAAACTCTCATTTTCTTTCTTGTTCTTTCTTTTTTAACGCTGTAAAATCTCGTGTCATTTTTACTCTTTTTCATATCGTGCTAAATCAGAGGTCACATTAACCGACAGTTTTCCCTCATTTACAGATTGCAGTTTGCTTTGACGGAAAATGCAGCTGCTCTTTTATATTTAGTCTACTGATTTAGTGACCTGCATCCTGACCGGACTCTTGCTCTCCCGCTCGAGGGACAAATGCTGCTTCTATTCTCATCCATGCTGCTGTTCCGTCTGGGAGGCACTAGACTGATGGCTGCAGGGCTCCAGGTGCTGATGCGCAAATACGTAAGGTAACAATGTACATACATGAAGCAAAAAGGCAGATGTTTGTACCAGATTGTAGCTTACATCTGTAGTCCTGGAGAGGCACATTGGACATGTTTTTAGTTGTAGGAGGAAACCAGAGTACCCGGAGGAAACCTACGCAGACACGTAGGGATGGGACGAGATCTCGTGCTGCGAGATCTCGCGAGATCAAACTGTCCTGATACTGTGCGCACACGTACTGAACTGTCTCGTGAAATTTTTCTATGGTCATGAAATTAAGTTTCGTATCTTTGAGCAGCTGTAATAAATATTCTCCTCCACACACAGACTTGTAGCAGACGTATTCTGACAGAAAACAGTCTAAACTCTGTCTCAGTATTTATTTCGTAAAGATAGGACCAATATTGACAGAGATAATTAGTCCTAAACATTGTAAAAGTTAGCACGAAAAATATATAATCGTCAAATATACGCGCGGACATCGCAGGAACAGCGCCGTGTTTTTCACACTTAAACATAGTTTAAAATAGATCCACAAAGAGATATTTTGGCCTCTGTCATCAATAACTGGAAGAATCAGCGGCAGCGCTGTGAAGGAAAGGGGAAGGGGGCGGAGCCTGAGCTACACACGAGGAAGAGGGCGGAGCCTGAGCTACACACGGGGAAGGGGGCGGAGCCTGAGCTACACATGGGGGACCAGATCAATTTCAGTCAAAACTCATATCGTTGAAACAATAAAAATCCAAGGTGATACACATAATGAAAAGTAAAACTAAACTAAAAGAATATAAACTAACAATAATAAATAATACGATTTTTTTTTGCCTTGTATAATTCTAAATTGAAAAAATGAATGCAAATTATTTAAAAATCTTGTCTCGTCTCGATCTCGTGAAAATTCTGTCTCGTCCCATCCCTACAGACACGGGCAGAACATGCAAACTCCACATAGAAAGTCAGACGCTCACATCAAACTTTCCCGGAGGAATGAAGGACTGACTTTTACTCAGGAGAAATAGAAATAACATGTAGAGTTTGGGCTGAATACAGTTGGATTTGCAGAAAGTGGAACTTTGTGCTTCAGGTAATAGAGCCTGTCACATTAGTCACACTGAGTTTGTTAACCTGATAACATCCTGTTCATTGGTGTCTGTGCACAATCGTTTGGCATACCCAAATGATATTGCTTATTAAAAGAAGAGATAACAGTCCACATGCTGATGTGATACATCATTTTAAAGTTCAGGCCTTCTAGTTTCTGGAGATATGCACATAAAGGCTGTCAGTGCTTAAAACAAATTGACTATACAAGCTCAAAAACTTAAAAAATTGATTTTTTTTATCCTCGCCTAAATATTTTCAATTTCTAGAGGCCCTAGGACAGATATACTTCATTGTATGTTTCTGACATGCACCACACTAGATGTTTATCTTGTTGACAACAACTGTGTAAAGTTTCAGACATCCAGCAATAAGTATTTTGAAGATTTTGGTCATTTTCTATAAAAAGGTAAATTCGGAACAAGCTATCCAAATATGTGCCAAATGTGCCAAAGTGTCTTACAAGAATTTTAGCTCACAAATGACCATAAAACATGCATTTTCATGTTCTGATTGCTTCAATTTCCCTTCAAGCTGATGTTTTACAACTTTTCTAAAAAAAAAAATTTTTTTTGCTATGTGGTCATGAATTTTCCATTATACAGCAGACTGGAATAATATGTATACACATTTTATTATGATCTTGGCAAAAACAAAGTGCAATAGCACAAAGTAACAGTCAAAGCAGACCCATTTTATGTTTTAGTGAGACGCAAAATCAGAGAACAAATGATATAAATCAGAATTCTATATTAGTGACAAGCCTAATGTATAATATTGTGGAAGAATCATGTCAGTAAAAAACAGTTCCACATGAAATCCATTGGACAAGCAGCTCACATTACCGGTCCTCTTCATCAGCCCTGGTCTAAGTCCTCTTCATCAGCTCCATCTTCACTGATGATCAGAACATGATCTCCAACTGGGACAGGTCACTGGGAAAAAACAGCACTCTTAGTACATTTGTTATTTGTTTACCACAATAATAATAATAATAATAATAATAATAATAATAATATAATAATAATAATAATAATAATAATAATAATAAAGCTTGTATTGTATAATGTTATTATTTTATTTCATTTTATTTAGTAAGTCAGTCCTATAAAAGTTTACTTTTCAGCAAAAGTATAGTTCATATTTATTTAGCATCATAATTATTATGCACACAAAAGTCATACAACAATGATTATAAAATAACGTGTCATAAATATATTGTTTCTAAAGTAAAAACATTTGAAATACTCACAAGTCAAAGTAGCCTGGTGTTTTCTTCTTCTTCTCTCGTCTGAATCACTTCTCGTAATAAATATATCCAGAACAAAGGCGTGAGACTTGTCTTACGACACACTCTCTGTCTTCCACATTCCTTTTAGAGCAGTATCTTTCAGTAAATACATCAAAAAAGCTGAAAAACTCCGGTAAAACGAGCTCCGTAAAAATCCTCTGTCTGCGCCATCTTGGATTTTACCGTACCTCCGCGCATTACGCACAGGATTTGCGAAGCACCGTTTGGTGCCGATATCTCATCCAACCCACCATTGTAAAGCTGAAGGTTTGCCCTGCACGATTTAGTCGTCTTTACGGTAAATTTTGTGACGTATTTTGCGTCATCGTTGGCCAAACACAAGGAGCGGTGCGTAAAGATGACGTAGCATGAGAGCGTTTGTTGTGTTCAAAGGGACGTACCAGACGAACGCGGCGGCATAGAAGCATGTATTTGGTCTCGTTTTGTAGCTAAGAATGAGAGGAAAAGAATGACACCCAACATGCCGCTTCCAGTAAAAGGAAAGCGCTTTCATTACCCGGAGAAAAGTTGCAATGTTTAGTTTTATGGACTTTTTTACAGAAGAGAAACACTGTTTGCTGGATTATTTCTTCCGGAGGATTTACTTTTGGGAAAATACAAGTGGATATTGTTTTTCTGCCAGATATCACGGACTAAATGAGTGCAGTTGACTGTGGATTGACTCAGACCAAGTATGGAAAAATCATCATAAAGGTAAGATTTGCGATAATCTCAAATTGAATATGATGGCGGATTATTAGTTATTTCTTGATGGAGTTGATTGTCACATGAAAAAAATTATATAGCCGGTTTGTTGAGAAATTAAGCTTTACAATGATGTCTAACTTGCCGTGCTTGCTTAAAAAATAGGCGTGCCTGTGAAACGGGAACGTGTAAAAGAGCAAAAACGAGCGGGCGCGACCCGCCGACAATAAGGTGTTAAATGTCAAACAGACACAATGATTTTTGCAGATGCTTCAATGATATTTTAAGAAACTATTTCTGCAGAGTTCAGTCATTTTTGTAACTCATCTTATGTCTCATGATCTGTGTGCTTCTGTTCAGTCTCCGTGTCAGAAATCAGCTACAAAACATCGGCAACAACAAACCTACTGAACACAATTATGACGGATAAATATCACTCATGACAGACTGTGACGGATTGGAAGTAGGTCTAGTGCAGGCATGTCCAAACTGCGGCCCGGGGGCCAAATGCGGCCCTTGGACAAATTTTCTTTGGCCCTCAGACTTACTGCTAGATTGGCCTAAATTACAAAAAATATAGTTTTTGATGACACATTTGAGCAATTCTTCTATCATAGTCGAAAAAACAAACATTTTAGTTCCTTTGAACTATTAAATGAATGATTAAGGCTCTTTTAAAAGTGTGGTGGTTCATTAAAATTAGGTCAAATGCAATATTTTGAATGATTCACTTCACTGGCGTGAAATATATGGCCCTCTGCTCCGTATATTATTCAATATGCTCCCCACTCTGAAAAAGGTTTGGACACCCCTGGTCTAGTGTAAGCACTGAGCTAAATGTTCAATGTAACATAAACACAGCTGTGAACTGGTGCTGTTTCTCTCGCCCTCTAGTGACACTGAGTTCACAACAAGGTCAACTACCCCACCCTCTGGGACAGAGACTGCACCGACCTCACCACTTTTAGGAAAAATGTCAAGACCCATCTATTTATATCTGTTTTTAATGTTTGATTAATGTTGTAATTACTAACTGTTTTATGTATTGTACCTTTGTTTAACTTCATTTGTCTGTAAAGCGTCTTTGAGTGTCTAGAAAGCGCTATATAAATAAAATGTATTATTATTATTATTATTAACATTTGTATTTGTTTTGATTCTTATTTTAATGTATTTAATGATTTTGAGTAAATAAACCTGAGCAGCTCTTTGGACAGAGAGAAGTGTGAAATGTGAATGTAAAAGGACAGAAACGAGCCTGGAGATGATAGTGAGGATTTTGAGGATGATGATGATGATGATGATGAGGATGATGATGTTCTGAGTCTGGGAACAGGAGGAAGGAGGCTAGTGTGTAGGAGGCAGGAGCTAGGAAAGGTCACGAGGAGTGGGGCGGAGCTGCAGATCGATATTTAAATGAAGAGAGTGGGCGGAGACTCTGAGAGGAGAGAGATAGAGGGAGGAGAGGAGAGAGAGAGGGAGAGAGAGAGAGAGAGAGGAGAAAGGGAGAAGAGAGAGAGAAGAGAGAGAGGGGAGAGGAAGAGAGAGGAGAGGAGAGAGAGAATAGAGAGGGAGAGGAGAGAGAGAGAGAAGAGAGAGAGAGGAGAGAGAGAGAGAGAGAGAGAGAGGAGAGAGAGGGAGAGGAGAGAGATAGATAGAAGGAGAGAGAGAGAGAAGAGAGAGAGGAGAGGGGGAAGAGGAAGAG
Source organism: Mugilogobius chulae (assembly GCA_038363315.1). Lineage (NCBI taxonomy): Eukaryota > Metazoa > Chordata > Actinopteri > Gobiiformes > Gobiidae > Mugilogobius > Mugilogobius chulae. The sequence continues at coordinate 24,589,439 of CM076414.1, forward strand.
AGAGGAGAGGAGAGAGAGCAAAGCATGTGTTTTGTTTCCTTCTGGACTTTTACAACAGAACATGAAATATCTTTGTGTCTTTGTATTGAATCAATTTAAACGATTGATCCTGATCGTTTGTCATGTGATCAATCAAACTGATTTGTGTTTTGAAGTTTGACTCGATCTGAAGAAGAGATTATAGTTTGTCTTTGTGTTCTGATCTGATTTAAGAGTGAGAAAGATGGTCCTCTCTCCCTCTCTCTCTCTCTCTCTCCTTTTCCTCCCCCTCTTTGTTTTCTCTCTTTTCTAATCTGGCAGATAAACGATGATTCTCTGCAGCAGAAATCCTTCTTAAATCTCATAACTCGGATAGTCTCTAAACAAAACCTCCTGGGACAAAACTACAAACACAATCTCGTCAGAATCAGATGTTCCGGGAGAGAGAGAGAGGGAGAAGTAGAGAAAGAGTAGAGAGAGAGGAGAGAGAAGAGGAGAGAGAGAGAGAGGAGAGAGAGAAGTAGAGTAGAGAGTAGAGAGAGAGAGGAGAAGTAGAGAGAGAGTAGAGAGAGAGAGGGAGAGTAGAGAGAGAGAGAGAGAGAGAGGAGAAGTAGAGATGAGAGAGGAGGGGATGAAAGTTAGAGAAGAGGTAGGAGAGACGAGGAGAGAGGGTGAGAGGAGAAGTAGAAAGGTAGAGAGGCTGAGGAGACGAGAGGGATAAGGTAGAGAGAGAGAGAGAGAGGGAGGGGAAGTAGAGAGAGAGTAAGAGAAGAGGAGGAAGATAAGTTAGAGAGAGAGAGAGAGAGGAGAAGTAAGAGAGAGAGTAGAGATAGACGAGGGAGGAAGTGAGAGGAGAGTTAGAGAGAAAGGGAGAATAGGAGAGAGAGAGAGAGAGAGGGTAAGGGGAGAGCTAGAGGAGCAGACAGAGAGAGAGCACCCCCCGCGCACACAGTAAGGTAACCGACTGACGAGCCGTCTAATGAGAGAGAGCGACCCCGAGAGAGGCCGAGGAAGATAGCCAGAAAGATAAGTAGAGATGAGAGGACACCGAGGAGAGAGGGAGAAGCCTAGGAGAAACCGGTAGAGAAGGAGCCCAGCGCACCCGAAGAGACGACCGAGGGAGGAAGTACGAGCCACGACGCAGCGCAGAGCGACGCGCCGCAGCGCCGGAGGTAGAGAGAGCACGTAGCTGACGAGAGAGACGCTGAGAAGTACAGAGCGAGAGAGACGCGAGAGCCGAGCAAGCCTACCGACGACAGAGACCGAGGAGAGAGACGGGAGAGTAGATAGCGACCCAGCAGCAGTAGAGAGCAGAGGAGAGAGGGAGAGGCCGAGAGTAGAGACAAGAATAGAGAGAGAGGAGAGACCGACCGAGAAAGCAAGTAGAGAAGGGTAAGAGCCCCGAGCAGGAAGAGAGAGGAGGAGTACGACCGGAGAACGGCGAGAGACCGCGGGCGCGAGAAGTCAGAGAAGAGTACCGAGAGGAGGGGCGCACCTACGACGAGGACCGAGAGACCCGAGCCGCCGTGAGAAGCTAGAGCAGAGACGCCCTAGCAGAGACCCTGAGAGGCCCGCAGAAGTAGCAGAGAGAGGACGCCGAGTGAGAAGCTACCGAGATGCGGACCAGTAGAGAGCGACGAGAGGCCGAGAAGTAGAGACCGAGACGCTAGAGAGAGAAGAGAGGAGAGAGGCGAGAAGTAGAGAGAGACGTAGAGACGAGAGAGGGATAA